>ML783497.1:743772-780119 GCA_009831015.1 Picea engelmannii | reverse complement strand
GTTTACAACACACTTGAGAATATTGAATATCTATAGGTTTCTGAGGTAGCCAAAGGAGATATAAGCCAAATTGCTGAGGGAAGATAAAGAAAAGAAGGCCAGAATTCAAGGTAGAATAAATTCTTTTGATGGTGCTTTCTAAAGTATGTTATTTACAGGTCATCTCACCATTTTCATAATAAATTGTTTTCTAGAATGATTCAGACCATGAAATTGCTATTCCATTGAGGAAACATATCCAACTATCTGTGGTAAAAAATTCATCTTGTGGGTCGTTGTATTTTTGGTGTTATACTCTATGGAAAATAGGGTTTGTGGCTAGTCCTGAAACCAGTCTAAAACATGCGTCTCGGTTAAAAACATCATAACTTATTCATAACATATACAAATTAAGTAAGAAAAAATGTGTTTTGGTTAGATTATATTCCTTAGTATACTGTGTAACAATTTCAGATCGATTCAACAAATATTTCGTGCGGGGCACGCTCTACAAGGTCACTCTCTAGAATAAGCCAGATGTCAACAAGGTATGCCATTTTTTCTATAAATCCTTTTCTGAGAGGTTACAAGTAGTGACACCTAGAGTAATTGCATAAAACACACTGAAGAACATTGTGTATCAGTTTCATATATTTATTCATTACATGTACAAAGTTATGATTATTTCAAGTTAGGGTTGTTGACTAATCCAAAACTAGTCATGTGAGACTAAAGAAAAATTTGATGAAAATGCTAGTCTCTTGTTGTTAAAGTTAAGGAAGGTTTGCAGGTATGTGATAATATACACCAAGTCTATTACAGAGTTACAAATCATATTTGGATGATGAAATCGTTGAGGGATTTTGGTTAAGGTACATGTTGGGTACATGGTTGAGACAAGTAGTTGATGAGTTGGCACATACATGAGGTGTATAGTTGATGATGTTGGTGCATATTAATGATTCATAGTTGACGAGTATTTGACACATGATTTGTACATACTTGGTACATGGTTGGATGTACTTGTCTATGGTACAAGTTGATTACAGGTTGTTTGGTACAGGTTGGTGCATGGTTGATGCACTTGTTTAAGGTACATGTTGGTGCATGGTTGATGCACTTGTTCATGGTGCAAGTTGATTACAGGTTGATGAATGGTTGATGCATGGTTCAGGTTTATTGGTACAGGTTTACAACAATATATCTCACAGTGATAGTGTGACAGTGGTTCCATCATTCTACTTCTACTTCAAGGTGGTTGGACGAGGCAAGGATAGGTGGATGTAGCCGTAGAACATAGGGGGTTGTAGCCTCTTTCTGGTTGTATCCAAAGAATTGGAGAGTTGGAGCTTCCCTCAGGTTGTATCTTGAGAAACTAGGGGGTTGAAGCCTCCTTCCAGTTGTAGCTAGAAAACAAAGGAAGTTGGTGCTTCTAATGAATGTAATTCTTCAAGACATATAAGAAAAAACATTCTGTGGTTTTCTCCCGATTTGGGTTTCCACGTAAAACATCGGTGTACTGTGTATGTGCGTGATTTTTCAGTTCTTATTTCTCATTATTGGATAATAATTCTACATTGATATAACACTTGGAGAAAAAGGTTTATAATTACTCTATTACTGATTCACCCCCCCTCTCAGTAATCAAATAATTGGTATCAAAGCAGGTTCCTTCAGAAATCAGTTTAACCAATGAAAGGTAGATCATGGAGAGTACCAACTTATACAAAAATGGAATACCATAGTTATATGGACAAAAGTATGCCTTTTGGAGCATAAGGATGAAGACATATATATAGGCACAGGGATTTCAAGTTTGGCAATCAATTATAGATGGATACATAGCACCAACAATTCCACCAACAAATGACAAAGCGGTAAAAATAGGCGAGAATAATTCCAAAGCCACAAATGCACTTTTGAATGGTCCCAGTGATACAATATTCACCAAAGTTGCACACTGTAAATCCACCAAAGAGATTTGGGACAAGCTTTGAAATATTTATGAAGGAGATACAAAAGTCAAAGAAAGAAAGCTTCAAACTTACAGAGGTCAGTTCAAACAATTAAAAATGAAGGAAGATGAAGATATCACAGCCTACTTCTTACGAGTCGATGAAATACTGAATGCAATCATAGGATTGGGAGAAGAAATAAGAGAATCTGTAATTGTTCAAAAGGTACTAAGATCTCTTCCTATGAGATTCAACCCTAAGATATCAGCACTAAAAGAAAGATCGAATCTAAACTCAATAAGCATGGATGAACTGCATGGAATATTCATAGCATATGAAATGAGAAATGAACTAGAAAATCCAAATGTAAAAGAAGTAGCCTTCAAAGCATTCAAAATATCAAAGAAAAAGAAAGAGAAACAAGAAGAATATAGCAGTAGCAACGACGTCGCAGAAGATGATGAAGAAGTGGCCAACTTTGTCAAAAGACTGAACAAGGGAACCAACAGTAGGTATAGAGTAGGTATAGAGGTAAGCTTCAAAAGACTGAACAAGGGAACCAACGATAGGTATAGAGGTAAGCTTCTTCTTATGACAACATTTTTCTAACAAATGTCGTCATAAGAAGAAGAGAAATGATGAAGGTTACTCAAAAGACAAGCACACATATAAAGGCAAAATAACTACAAAGAAATCTTTCAAGAAAAGATTATGCATCAAAGAAGACATTTCATCATCAGATGAAGATGAAGTCAGTGGCAGTGAGACAGGAAGAGTTCTATTCATGGAAGTAAAAGATTCTGACAAAGAAGACTCCAAAGAAGAATATGAACAAGCCAAAGAAGAGTATGAAGAAGTCGAAGAAGAAATTGAAGAGGAAGAAGTTGACTATCGAGAAGAATTAATGTGTGCCATAGAAGTCATCAAAAGAGAAAAGAAGAAAAACAAGAAACTACAAGCATAACTAGAAAATAAAAAAGACACTAAAAAACTAGAACAAATGATCAAAAAATTGAAGGTTCAAATAGAACAAGATAAAAGAATTGAAGAAGCACTCAAAGAACATCTAGAAGAAAAGGACAGGATCATTGGAAACTTGGAAGCAAATATTGTCACACTAAGAAAGGATATTCATAAGAAAAATATGTAGAATATCTCAAAAGTTCTGGATGACATTATCAGCAGTCAAAAATCTCATCTTGACAAGTCCAGACTTGAATACAATCAAACAAAAAAGGGATCAAGCTCCAAAACAACAGAGCAATAAACGTATCCAAAAAGCTAGGCAGAAACAATCAAAGGGGATAAGAAGATATACAAGGAAGATTACAGGGACACTCCTCCACCAAGAAGATTCAAATTTCAAAATCAACAATAGACATATAGGCCTCAAGAAGAAGAAGGATTCATAAGAGCACCTCCCTTCAGAAGATCTTCAACTCCCAGGTATCAAACTATGTTTTTTGGTTTATGTTATGCATGTAATAATTTTGGACATAAAGTTGTGAATTGCAGAGCTAACAACAGGAACAATAACAAATTTGAGAGTCATACACAAAGGGGTTATTCAAAGAGACCCAGTGAAACACATAGAAGAAGTTACAAGAAGTTTGAATCTTTGAGCACTGAAGTGGAATGTTACAAATGTAACAATTTTGGACACATGGCCAAATATTGGAGAATGACAGTCCCTCCTAAAGAACCTCAACAAAATAACAACAGTCACATATAGGAACCTCATAAAACGACATGGATAAGAAAGCAAGATCAGTATA
The DNA here is from genome assembly GCA_009831015.1 of Picea engelmannii. Taxonomy (NCBI): domain Eukaryota; kingdom Viridiplantae; phylum Streptophyta; class Pinopsida; order Pinales; family Pinaceae; genus Picea; species Picea engelmannii. The sequence continues at coordinate 776,410 of ML783497.1, read as the reverse complement.
GAAATGAAGAATGCACAGTCTCTCTACAAGATAAGAAGAAAAAAATCAGTTGGTATGTTGATAATGGGTGTTCAAAACACATGACAGGTGATAAATACAAATTTATTACATTACGAAAGGAAAGAAATGGATCAGTCTCCTTCGGAAATGATAATTCAACCAAAATCATTGGAGAAGGCATAGTCCGAATTGGGAACAAGAATGAAAAGAAAGAAAATGCTCTACTGGTAGAAGATATGAAACATAATCTTCTAAGTGTGAGTCAAATGTGTGACCAAGGTCATAAAGTTACTTTTGATTCACAAATATGTGAGATAAGAAAAGAAGGTTCAGGAAAACTGATTGCTATAACTGCAAGAACTTCAAACAACATATATGTGTTAAGTGAAATTGGAAATAAAAAGTGTTGTCTAGGAAAGGAAGATCAAAGTTGGATATGGCACAGAATAATGGGTCACATACATTTTGATAGCCTTTTCAAAGTCAACAAAAGAGAAGCATTCATAGAAATGCCCCAGATCACGAAACCAACCAACACTTTATGCAATCATTGTCTACAAAGAAAGCAAACAAAGAAAGCAAACAAAGAACAAGTGCAAATCAAAGGAATATTCAACGACAAGAACATTGGAAATTTTGCACACTTATCTAGTTGGACCAACTACAACAAAGGGTTTAAAAGGTGATAAATACTTTATGTTATTAGTTGATGATTATACAAGAATGACTGCAGTTTGCTTTCTCAAGAATAAGTCAGAATCTTTTGAAAACTTTAATATCTACAAGGAAATGGTTGAAAATGAAATGGATTCAAAAATCAAATTCTTGAGATTTGATAATGGAGGAGAGTTCACTTCAAAGGAAGTTATGGACTATTGCATCAGTCATGGAATAAAAAGGCAATTCTTCGTTGCTAGGAAACCTCAACAAAATGGAGTTGTTGAAAGAAAGAATAGGACAATACAGGAAATGGCTCGAACGATGCCAATGGATTCCAAATTGACAGATATATTTTGGACACAGGAAGTGCATACAACAGTTCACATTAAAAATAGAGTAATTCTCAGAAACAACACTGACAAAACTCCCTACGAGCTATGGAAAGGAAGACCAACACATGTGAAACACTTCAAAGTTTTTGGAAGCAAATGCTACATCAAAAGAGAAGATGGTAGAATGGAAAAGTTTGACTCTCGTGTGGACAAAGGAGTACTTGTTGGTTAATCAAGTACAAGGAAAGCATACAAGTGTTATAATCTGAGATTAAACAAAGTTGTGGAAAACATCAATGTAACAATTGATGAAACAGGCATACTAGAATCAAACGAAGAAGAAAATAAATCAATGGAACAACCTTTCGAATAAGAAGCAGAAGATGAAAAATAAGTAGAAGAGGAAGATGAAGAGAATCCAACAGAAACAAAAGATCAATTTAAACAAGTGTCTCCAAAGACACCTAGCAGACGATTACAAAATAATCATCCTTCAGATCAGATTATCGGAAACAAAGATGCAGGAGTTGATACTAGAATAAAAATTCGTTCACCAGAACAAACAAACCTAGCACTCTTATCTACAATTGAACCAAACTGTTTTGAAGAAGCCAAGAAGGATGAATTTTGAAGTAAGGCCATGGATGAAGAATTGGATCAAATAGAGAAAAATTATACTTGGGAATTGGTTCCAAGACCAAAGAATAAGAATTTGATCGACATAAAATGGGTTTTCAGGAATAAATTGAATGAAGATGGACAAGTTACAAGGAACAAAGCTAGATTGGTATGTAAAGGATATGCACAGATTGAAGGAATTGACTTTGAAGACACATTTGCCCCATTTTCCAGAATGGAAGCAATCCATTTACTTTTAGCTTATGCATGCTCCAAAAATATTAAAGTATATTAGATGGACGTAAAATCATATTTTCTGAATGGGGAACTTGAAGAAGAAGTCTACATTGAATAATTAGAAGGATTTCAGTTGTGAGAGAACACATATTATGTGTGTAAATTAAAGAATGCCTTATATGGTCTGAAATAGGCTCCTATAGCATGGTACTCTAGACTAGATAAGTATCTGCAACAAGCAGGGTTCAAAAAAGGAAGTACAAACAACAACCTCTACATCAAGGTAATTCAAGGTAATATTTTATTAGTTGAAGTTTATGTTGATGATATTATTTTTGGTAGTGATGATGACAGGTTAAGCCATAAATTTGCAAAAGATATGCAAAATGAATTTGAAATGTCGTTACTTGGAGAACTATCCTTCTTTCTGGGACTTTAGATACATCAAATCAACCAAGGAATGTTTATTTTTCAAACCAAGTATATCAGAGAAATGATAAAAAGGTTCGGATTGGAAGATTGCAAACCAATTATCACTCCCATGAAAACTAGTTGCAAGTTGAGAAAAGATGATGATTTGAAGTCTACATATCAGAGCAAATACAAGTCAATGATTGGTAGCCTACTATATGTGACAACATCTAGACCAGATGTAATGCAGGTAGTTGGATAGGTGGCACGATTTCAAGCAACATCAAAGGAATCACATGTATTAGCAGTAAAGAGGATTTTCAGATATCTCAAAGGAACATAAGAGTTTGGATTATGGTATCCAAAAGGAAAATATCTATCACTTATTGCCTACACAAATGCAGATTGGGTAGGTTGTATTGATGACTGATGAAGCACCAGTGGAGAAACGTTATACCTAGGTGAGTGTTTGGTATCATTGCTAAGTAAGAAACAATCATCAATATCTTTATCTACAGCTGAGGCAGAGTATATTGCAACAACATCATGTTGTACAAAGGTTATTTGGATGAAACAAACTCTGACAGATGTACAGGTTGAGTATGATGAGCCCATTCCAATCTATTGTGATAATACAAGTACCATAAATATCTTGAAGAACCCCGTGATGCACTCCAAGACGAAGCACATTCCAATCAAGTATCACTTTCTATAGGAGCGAGTTGTAGAAAAGAACATCAAGGTTGAGTATGTGGGTACAAAAGAACAAGTGGAAGACATTTGCACAAAACCACTTCCATGGGAAGCCTTTGAATATCTTTGCCAGAGACTTGGATTTATTTCTACTCCAAAATGAATTCTTTTTGAATTCTTATCGTACATGTCTTAGATTTACACGAGGTAGCACCATAATAGGACAATTTAGTTAGGGGGAGCAGCCTCGGATGGAAATATACCTTTGCAGAGGACAGAGGCATGGTTCCAGGGGGAGCATGAGTGATATTATTTCGGTGTTTAATCAGAGTGTTTCCATCAATGCCAAAGGGGGATATTGTTGATTAAGGTTGGTTGTCATTGATGTCAACCCTTGAAGAAAGCCCCATAGCACAGAGGTTTGGGTAATGAAACCAAGTTTGTTTGATGTAAATATGACTCATTATTGTCTTTTCATGGTTGATAAGAAGTAAATATGGATGAACTCCAAAGTGGTCCCCTTATGGTGAAATTTCTCACGGGAAGATGCTTTGCGGAGTGAGAGAACCCATGCTTAATTGTGGAATAATGAGATGAAGGAAAATGAATTTTTCAGTGAAACTATCCTATATTCATAGTGCTTGTCACGCCATTTTTGGTGGTATGTGGAACGTCACATAACTTCTCACGGTTAGAGAGTTATGGCCATGTGAAGTTGGAGAACCTAGGTTTGGGTAATGGACCCAAGTTTGTTTGATGGATAACGATATGGTTTTTGATATATTTACAGGTAATACTATTCTATATGGATAGTACATGTCATTCCATTTGTGGTGGTATGTGGAACATCACATAACTCGTCACGGTTTGAGAGTTATGGCCTTACAAAGTCGAAGGACCCTCATATGTTGGCTTGAAGCCCCAAAAGGTCAAACTAGTCAAAGTGGTTTAAGAGATTTTAGAAGGTAAATAATAAAGTGAAGTGATGTGTTTACTACAATTCAAAGTGAATAATTTTTTTGTTTGTTTAAATAATAAATTTAATGGAGAAATTAGAAGTGGGTTAAGCCTAAAATAAGGAAAGTGGGCAAAGTGACCTAGAAGATGTTTTTAAGGAAGCTACTTGGAGAGTATAAATAAGAGGCAAGGCTCTCTAATTTTACAACACACTTGAGAATATTGAATATCTATAGGTTTCTGAGGTAAACAAAGGATATATAAGCCTAATTTTTGAGGGAAGGTGAAGAAAAGAAGGTCGGAATTCAAGGAAGGATAAATTCTTTTGATGGTGCTTTATAAGGTATGTTATTTACAGGTCATCTCACCATTTTTGCAATAGCGTTTTTTCGAGAATGCTTCAGGCCATGAAATTTCTATGCCATTGATAAAACATATCCAAGTATATGTGGTAAAAAATTTAGCTTGTGGTTCGTTGCATTTTTTGAATTATACTTTGTGGAAAATAGGGTTTGTGGCTAGTCCTGAAACTAGTCTAAAACTGATGTTTCGGGTAAAAACGCCATAACTTCTTCATAACAAATACAAATTCATTAAGAAAAAATGTTTTGGTTTTAATATAGTATTTAGTATGTTGTGTAAGAGTTTCTTATCAATTCTACAAATATTATGTGCGGGGCACGCTCTACAAGGTCACTCTCTAGAATAATCCAGAATTCAACAAGGTCTGACATTTTTACTATAACTCCTTTTCTAAGAGGTTCGAAGTAGTGAAACCTGGAGGAATTGCATAAAACACACTGAAGAACATTGTGTATCAGTTTCAGATCTTTATTCATTACAAGTACAAAGTTATGATTATTTCAAGTTAGGGTTGTTGACTAATCCAAAACTAGTCATGTGAGACTAAAGAAAATTTTGATGAAAATGCTAGTCTCTTGTTGTTAAAGTTAAGGAAGGTTTGCAGGTATGTGATAATATATACTAGGTCTATTACAGATTTACAAATCATATTTGGATGATGAAATTGATGAGGGATTTTGGTTAAGGCACATGTTGTGTACATGGTTGAGACAAGTAGTTGATGAGTTGGCACATACATGAGTTGTATAGTTGATGATGTTGGTACATATTAATGAGTCATAGTTGAGGAGTAGTTGACACATGATTGGTACATACTTGGTACATGGTTGGATGCACTTGTTTATGGTACAGTATGATTACACGTTGTTTGGTATAGGTTGGTGCATGGTTGATGCAATTGTTTAAGGTACAGGTTGGTGCATGATTGATGCACTTTTTCATGGTACAGGTTGATTACAGGTTGAGTTATAGGTTGATGAATGGTTCAATTTTATTGGTACATGTTTACATCGGTATATCTCATAGTGATAGTGTGACAGTGGTTCCATCATTCTACTTCTACTTCAGGGCGGTTGGATGGGGCAAGGACAGGTGGTTGTAGCCACCTTCCGGTTGTAGCCGGAAAACATAGGGGGTTGTAGCCTCCTTCTGGTTGTAGCTAGAGAATTGGGTAGTTGGAGCTTCCCTCAGGTTGTATCCTGAGAAACTAGGGGGTTGAAGCCTCTTTCCAGTTGAAGCTAGAAAACAAAGGAAATTGGTGCTTCCAATGAATTTAATTCTTCAAGACATATAAGAAAAAATCATTCTGTGGTTTTCTCCCGATTTGGGTTTCCACGTAAAAAACTGGTGTACTGTGTATGTGTGTGATTATTCATTTCTTATTGCTCATCATTGGATAATAATTCTACATTGATATAACACTTGGAGAAAAAGGTTTATAATTATGCTATTACTGATTCACCCCCCCTCTTAGTAATCCAACATCCAATGGCCCTTAATTTTCAAGATCTTTTCATGAGGTTTTCCTCAGAAGGAAAGGAAATTGAGCTTAGAGGTATCCAGGGTAAGCTCTCTAAGGTGACAATCTCTAATAGAATGAAAAAATTACTCAAAAAGGGACACCATGGTGTAATTTCACAAATGTTCTCACTAGATGTTCAAACATATATATCCTCTACTCCATTGGGTCTCCAAATAGTTATCAACATTCATTCCAAGGTATTTCTAGAAATTCCTAAGGGTCTTCCACTTGATCAAGATCATGAACATGTTATTAATTTCCAACCAACAAGTGTGCCACCTAACATCGTGCCTTACATGAATCCATATGCATAGAAGAGTGAGATTGAGTGTATGATCCAAGAAATGTTATAGGTCGACATCATTCAACCTAGCCAAAATTCTTTCTCTTCACCAGTGGTGATGGTTGTGAAAAAGTATGGCTCATAGTTATACACAACTCAAGAAAATGACCATCAGAGATAAGTTTCCTATTCCTATCATTKATGAGTTATTATATGAATTGCATGAATCGATTTTCTTTACTAAGTTGGATCTTCATTCTGGATATCATCAAATCAAAATGAGGTAAGAAGACATTCCCAAAACAGCTTTTTGAACAAATTAAGGTCATTGTAAGTTTTTAGTTATTCCATTTGGACTTACTAATTCACATTCAACATTTCAAATCTCGATGAGTTCTATTTTCAAGCCCTTCCTCGGAAAATTGGCGTTAGTATTTTTGATGAAATACTAATCTACAACAAATCTTGGGAAGAGAATGTACAACATGTTGCCAGAGTATTACAACTATTGGAAGAATAAAAACTTTATGAAAATCCTTCCAAGTGTGCCTTTGGGGTTCAAGAAGTGGAATATTTGGGTCATATTGTATCTCATGAAGGTGTAAACGGGGACCCTAAGAAAATTAAATCTATAAGGGAATGTATACTTCTCAAAACCTTGAAGAATATTAGAGGATTCTTAGGATTGGCAGGCTATTACCACAAATTTTTCAAGAGCTATGGTCAAATAGAAGCACCTATAACAACATTATTAAATAGGGAAGCATTTTCTTGGACTCAAGAAACAACCAAATATTTTGAAAAAAAATAAGGAGGCCATGTGTACAACTCATATCCCTTCCACACTTGACTTCACAAAAACATTCATTGTAGAGTGTGATTCCTTAGGCCATGGCATTGGTGCAACTTTAATGCAATAAGGAAGGTATATTTACTTTGAAAGAAACCAACTTAAAGGAAAAAATTTATGAGCACTACTATGAAAAGAAAATGTAGGAGTTCTTTGAACTCAAATTTTTAAATGTTACCATGGAAGACTATGAGAAGAATTGTCTGGATATGCAAAGGTATGTTAATTATATTAAAGAGAAAAAGGTTAAAATACAAAGGTTATTAAATGGAATATCAACATTTTATAGGGAAAAGATCCAATTTGATGAACCTAGGACTCCTAAAGAGATCATTAGGAAATCCAAATACCTATATACCCAGAACAAAGGCATATGAATTTTCCAAAAGTCTTGGAAAGACAATAAGAAGGAAAAACTAGATTAGAGGAAGAAGGGATCAATGATGGCATAATCCTTAGGGAAAAGGGAAAGGAAGCCAATTATATGTGGGGATTTGAAGGAGCTGATTTGTATAGATATTTTCCTCTTAAGGGAGATAAAGTGAGGAATTTTCACAACATATAGGAGGCAACTAAAATGGAAAATGTAGGAAGGAACATTCCATGAATATATCCAGCCTCGGAAAATTGATAGATAGGCCATTAGTCAAACATGCTTGAGTTTTAAGGAAATATTTATAATCAACTTATTGCAATTTTAATTGATTCACGATAAATTCATAGTTACAATGCCTCTAATTTGGTCAAGCGATTTCATTTGAAGATAAGTAAGCACGAGAAATAATGGTTGGTTCAAGTAGCTACTAGGACCAAAAGGAAAATTGATGAGACTACCAAAGGCTATCTGTTAGATATGAATGATATCAGTACTTTTGTAGACTTGAATATAATACCACTTGGCTCATATGATGTCCTCATTGGAATGGATTGGTTGGATGTGCATCATGTTGTTTTATAATTCCATAATAACGCTTTTACTTAACTTGATGGAGAAGAAAAGTAAAGGGCAATGAAAGGAATTCCAGGACCTATTTATATAAGAGATACTTCATCCTTACAACTAAAGAGTTTATTTATGAAAGGATTCCAATTGTATGCAACTCATGTGGAAGATTCATCCAAGTGCAAAAGTCCAAGTATTGAGGAATTTCCAATGTTGAAGAGTTTGTAGACGCTTTTAAGGAAATACTAAGATTGCCACCAAAAAGAGGTATATATTTCTATATTGATTTGATTCCTAGAGATAACCGAATATCCAAGACTCCATATAGAATGGGTACATTAGAATTGATGTAGGAGCTACAAATGAAATAAGAATAATTATTAAAGAAGGGGTATATATGCCCAAGTTTCTCTACTTGGGGAGAACCAATACTCTTTGTAAATAAGAAAGATGGAATTTTGAAGATGTACATTAATTTTAGATAGCTAAACAAATTAACCAAGAGGAAAAAATATCCTCTACCCAGAATAGATGACTTGTTTGATCGACTAAGACAAGAAAACATATTCTCATTGATACATCCGAGATCGGGCTATCATCAGGTAAGGATAAAGGATAAAGAAATCAACAAGACCACTTTTAGAAATATGTATGGACACTATGAATTTGTGGTAGTGCCATTTGGGTTGACATATGCACTAAATACCTTCATGTGTTTATTGGATGGAATATTTATAAATTTCTTGGATGAGTTTGTAATTTTATTCCTAGATGACATTCTTATTTATTCAAAGTAAGAGGAGGAAAATCAAGGGCACTTGAGATTAATACTACGAGTGATAAGAGAGCATTAATTGAATGCAAATTTGAGCAAGTGTTTTTTTAATCAAAGGAATATTCATTACTTAGGAAACATTATTTTAGAGGAAGGAATAGAAGTAGATCCAAAGAAGAATGAAGTTATTAGAGAATGGCCTACACCTAAGAACATCATAGAGGTAAGGTCATTCATGGGGATTAATAGATACCATCGAAGATTAATAGAAGTATTCTCCAAGATTTCTCATATCTATAAAAGAAGAAAATTAAATTTGAATGGACACCAAAGTCTAAAGAAATTTTTTAGCTGTTAAAGAAATCGATTACTACTGCACCTGTTCTCAAGATTGCTAATCCAAATGAATATTTTGTGGATTGATTACTAATAATGGTCTTGTAATTTGTTATGAATCTATAAAGCTTAAATAGACTAATAAGAATCATGCCAAACATGACTTATAACTTCTTTTAGAGTTCATGTACTAAAAATGTGGAGACATTACATAATAGGGTAGAATTTGAATTAAGGACAAACCACAGTGGTTTGAAATATTTATTTGAACAACAAAATTTAAATGCTAGGAAAATAATGTGGATAGAATTTATTAGTGAACATTACTTTGATATTAAACATATAAAAGGAAAGCATAACAAGGTTGTTGATGCATTCAATATAAGAATACACACATTGCATGCTATAGACATTAGCATGTGAAAATCATATTTGGAAAATAGAATTTTGGAAGATATTATTTCATATGAACATTATCTATAAGAAAAAGAAGGATTAAAATAGCAATATGCATAGAATAAATATGAAGAGTATAAGATGGAAGAAGATGGAATTCTTATGAATAAAAATAGAGTGAATGTTCTAATTATTAGGAATTAAGAAAGTTGGTATTAAAATAAATGCACAATGTTCCATCTGTTTGACATATTGGATACCAAAAGACAATTATAGTAGTGAGAAGTAAAAAAATTTAGCCAAGAATGAAAAAGGATGTTGTTGATTGTATATAAAGGTGTATGGAATGTCAAAGAGTAAAGGATACACACTGACATACTTAAGGTTTTATATGGTCATTTCCAATTCCGGAGTGGAAATGGGAAGTGGTAACTATTGATAAGCCACAATCTAATGGTGCTCAAGTAGAAATTACAAAGTTAATTCATGATCATTGTGGTTGTTTTTATTGTAATCATTAATTTTCTTTGTAATTTATTTGTCAAATTAACAACATAAATTTGGAGTTTTAAATAAACATGTTTACATGCAATAGGTGTAGATGAAAGTGTTATACTTGACAAGTTCATTCTATACCACATGGACTTTATGAACAAATGGATTTATTTGTATGACAAAAAGAGAGAAGAAGTGTTAGAAGCAAGGATACAGTTTAAGATATCCAACCCAAGGAATACTCCACTTCCCACTGATCTTCTTGGGGAATGTGGCAAAGATTGCACACTAAAATGGGTTACTGAACAAATTCAAAATCAAATAGAATATGCAGGTATAGATTCAAACATAACAGAAGATGAAATCAACATGTGTAGAGGATGTGAAAGAAATATACAGTTGGAATTTTACAAAATGTTGTTTCCTTACAGTTTTGACACTATTAACTATTTTAATATTCGTCATTCTATTTGTTTTCATTGAAATAAATGATCTTTCATAGGTGAGGAAATATCCTATAATGTGGGAATATGGATGACATTATCATGTATAAAGTGTAGATGTAAAGAGACAATCCTTTGATTGTGTCATCATGGTTGATTTCAATCAATCCAGTCGAGCAAGATCAAAAGAGAAGAATATTATTGAAGGGAATCTACAATATGTTGGGAAAACCCAAGAAATTATTGAGTTGGATTACCGCTCTTTTAAATGTTGTATTTTTAAGTCTAGATGGTATGAATCATTTGAGAGGAAATTATGACATGATACCCATAGTGGATTGTTTTCTATAGATTCCTCAAGGTTCCTACAGGAGGATAAGGAGCCTTATGTTCTACCAATTCATTATGAGCATGTATTTCTTTAACTCAAATAAGAAGAGACAATGATCATTAATCTATTAATTTAGAGTTTATTGTGATAATATACATGTGTTTATTAATCAATGAAATTGTTATAACATACATCTAATATATGTATGTCGTTCATATGCAGGTATTTTTCTATGAAGATATTTTAGACCTGAAATGGATATTTGTCATACATTATGATCCAAGATTAAGGCATGTATTTGACGATGCATTAGTGGATACTGAGCAAAAAACTGAATCCCAACAAAATGAGAGAGAGGGATTAGAGAACATTGAAGAAATTGACATCCATGATGATGTTGAAGATGGTTATGTTCATGCACAAGAAGAAAACACTCTAGAGTTAGATGATGTTATGCATAGATGATTTTAGGGGCAAATTTCACTCATGGGTGAAATTAAGGGGCCTCCAGTTTTTTATTGGGCAAATTATTTGTATTAGAGTGATTTTCTTAAACTTATATCGTTAGCCCGTAATTTATTTTAGGGGAAAAATTGTGTACAGGGTTAGCCCATGTTTTTAGGAGGGGTAGAGGAAAAAAAATTATATTTCACCCCTGAAATTTGGAGGGACAGGCTTCCATTAGCCAAATCTCTAGAAGTATGGAAATTTCTGATAGCATCTTTGCCTTGTCATTTGGTAAAATCGGGGTTTATGGTTTAATTCGCCCCGATTTTTTGGTATGGGCACTGGGTAGCTACAATATTCCCTTTTCCTGATTTTCAAAGAACAAGGAGATGTCTGAGAGCATTTTGGCCTTCCCACCTGGTAGATATTGTATGGGATCTTCCCATATATGCATTCCCAGGTTTACATCTTCATGCTTATTTGAATTTCCCCTTTGGGCCTTGACGAAACAAAGGTTTACAATTTTACCTTTCATATCTTCGTGCTAATTCTTATTTCCCATTTGGGCCTTGACAGAATGGAAAAAAGGGAGTTGGGATACTCCCAGGTTCGGCCGAGGCACCATAGTTTGTTATCCTTCCAAGAAAGAAGGAATCTTCTTGGCGCTGAGGCTCAACCAAACTGGCAAACTCACATCTCTACGTTTCCATCAAGCAAGTGGTGTAGCCGCAACCCACCTGTTCAGAGAGGTGCTTACTGATTTACTTGGAATCTATTTGTTGAATGTATAAGTTAGTGAAGCTCCCATATAACTTATCTCATGAAATGGGATCATTTTCTTTGAATACTAGAGCCTCCACAAATTAAACTGGGATTCTTTGTCATTAAGTTTCTATGATTTGTCTAATTTCCCTTGAGATCTTAAATTTGTTCATTTTTATCATTCCACTGTAATATGTATTCACTATCATCTAAAATTGTTTAAAAGTTGGAAATTTGTCCTCATTCTGCATTAGGTATGGTTCTTTTGGTACACTGTAGAATTTAAGGTATTGTGGTATTCTAATTGGGATGAATGGGTCAATTTGTGAGAAATTGTTGTTACTGATTGATTAGTTTCAACTTTCCATTTTTTAGAAGATATTAAATAATAACACATTTTAAAGCATTAGATTTGTCTTGAAATCCATTTTTCATGTGACACATTGTTCCTCAACGCTGTCAAAATCTCTCCCTATGATAGGCCTAGAAGATTTAGTATCCCCATAATTTTAACCAGATTGATGTAACCTTGCTGCTAGAGTTTCTCAGCAGATCTATATTTCAAAAATGTGTAGGAGCCAAAATTGGGATTGCAAGTCTCTGCATAGTATATGTGATTAGTTGTCATAAATTCTTGTATTCTAGAATTAAAACAATTTTATTTTACAAAAGTGTATCATAGAATACTCCTGTTTAAGGGAGGTTATAGTAGTTGAAGCCTCAATGGTGAATTTGCAATGCTCTGATTAATGCAATTTTGTCTATGAAGGGCTATTTAGGTTGTGTTAGGAACTTGTTCAAACTTCAAACTCTCTTTTCACATAATGAGGACATGTCTAATAAATATGGATCTAGTTACCTTAGAAAAGTAATCCTGTCATAAGCCTCAAATGGGATTCAGATAGCACAATCAATACTAGGATCAACATTATGCATGAATACTAAGAAGAAACTACAATAATCCAATTCTGAACCAATAAACAATAAATGTTGATATGATGTAGGGGCAATAGAGAATGACACCTGTCAAGTTTAAATTCCATGCTCTTTTACAAACATCTATTGAGATATTTTCGGGAGCTGCTAGGTCCATTCATTGTGAAGAACAAGGAATAGATTTTGATTCCAAGTGGAATGAAGATAAAGGACAATGAGGCCATGAAGCTTATGCAAAGTGTGATGAATCTCCAATACCTAATGTCCTTGATTTTCTCTAATGAAAGAGCACATTATTTTCTTCCAATAAACCAAAGCATTGCTTATTGGCCCTTTTGGCTACCTCTTTGAAATCATCAACAATATGACAATGAAGGGGAATACCTATAGGATTTTTCATATTAATATTAAATAAATATTTCATTTCCACATATCCATCACTTTAAATGTTCAAATTCAATTCAACACCTCTATGCCACAAAACATAGGACATACATCAACCCAAGGCATCAATTCAATCGCTCTCTCCTTTTTTAGATCCATAACCCACTCTACCTCTTCTACTATTATTCCAACCTCCTTCATTCGTTGATATCCTATACTTTTATTCTCTCTGATTCTCACAACCTCCCTTGCCTCTATGCCCATCAACCGATAAATTTAGGTTTCATGAACCCCAAACTGACAAGGAAGAAGTCCCATGTGATATCCTATCATTTTCTTCATTTTCTTCTCTTTGATAGTCATAGCCTTCCCTGCCTCATATGTTCCTTCATGCCCATCAAAAAATAATTTTAGGTTTCATAAACCCCAAACGGACTGAGAGGAAAACCCACGAGGTACATTCAGTTCCTAAACTAAAAACTGGGACATTGGCAGTTCTATCATAATTGGAATTTTGTGAAGATTTTTGAATTGTTGATTGAGGTTCCTTTGCTCAGAATCCCTCACCCTTTCTCCCTAAGGATCATTGTATAATTTTTCATCTATTTTTGTACTTTATAGGTGTAAGAAATGGAGGAAAGGCTTGTAGGTTTGGGTTCGAAAAGAGACAAAGTCGTTCTGAAAGAAGAAGTAAATGCAAGTCTCAGCATGCTTATTGTTCATCTATTTTCTACTCATGTGTCCATATGATCTCTAGGTTTGGCCAGGGTGGCAGCTAGTTCCAATTTCATGGAGACCTCAATGGTTTCTTTCTTCAATTTGGAGAATTTCAATTGAGTCTTGGACTGAAATTTCAAGACTACCCCTTGAACAAAACTTGAATAATCATGGGCACAATTGAGTTTGAATGTATCATCTCCTTTAATTAATTTCTTGGGTAGGATACTTTGGCTTATGCATGAATAGTGCATCCAAAGAGATTCATTAAATCTATTTCAAGAATCCAGGCTTCTTCACAAGATTTATTAAAATCAATCATTCATTCCTTTATATTGAACATTGCCATATATTTAGGTAGGGCCACACATACCATTGACACAAGACTGGAAGAACATGTTTGTGATTTCCATGGAGATGAGCGTAGGCTTGTCAATATCGTGTTTTGTTGTCTCATAATATTACTCTCAATACATGGTGGCAACTAGCTTCAAGATCAAGTCTTTCCAATTTTTAGAAGATATTAAATAATAACACATTTTAAAGAATTAGATTTGGCTTGAAATCCATTTTACATGTGACACATTATTCCTCAACGCTGTCAAAATCTCTCCCTATGATAGGCCTAGAAGATTTAGCATCTCCATAATTTTAACCAGATTGATGTAACCCTACTGCTAGTGTTTCTCAGTAGATCTATATTTAAAAAATGTCTAGGAGCCAAAATTGGGGTGTTATGATGAATTTTCACCAATATAGGGATTTATTTCCACAATGTCCTATTAACAACGAAATTTTGTCTTTTGAATGGATTGCAAGTCTCTGCATAGTATATGTGATTAGTTTTCATAAATTCTTGTATTCTATAATTAAAATAGTTTTATTTTACAGAAGTGTATCATAGATTACTCCTGTTTAAGGGAGGTTATAGTAGTTGAAGCCTAAGTGGTGAATCTGCAATGCTTTGATTAATGCAATTTTGTCTATGAAAGACTATTTAGGTTGTGTTAGGAACTTGTTCAGACTCTTTTCACATAATGAGGACATGTCTAATAAATATGGATATAGTTACCTTACAAAAGTAATCCTGTCGTAAGCCTCAAATGGGATTTAGATAGCACAATCAATACTAGGATCAATATTATGCATGAATACTGAAAAGAAACTACATTAATCCAATTCTGAACCAATAAAAAATAAAGGTTGATATGATGTAGGGGAAATAGAGAATGAAACCTGTCAAGTTTAAATTCCATGCTCCTTTACCAACATCTATTGAGATATTTTCGGGAGCTGCTAGGTCCATTCATTGTGAAGAACAAGGAATAGATTTTGATTCCAAGTGGAATGAAGATAAATGACAATGAGGCCATGAAGCTTATGCAAAGTGTGATGAGTCTCCAATACATAATGTCCTTGATATTCTCTAATGAAAGAGCACGTTCTTTTCTTCCAATAAACCAAAGCACTACTTATTGGCCCTTTTGGCTACCTCTTTGAAATCATCAACAGTATGACAATGAAGGGGAATACCTATAGGATTTTTCATATTCATATTCAATAAATATTTCATTTCCACATATCCATCACTTTAAATGTTTAAATTCAATTCAACACCTCTATGCCACAAAATAGAGGACATACATCAACCCAATACATCAATTCAATCGCTCTCTCTTTTTTGAGATCCATAACCCACTCTTCCTCTTCTACTACTATTCGAACCTCCTTCATTCGTTGATATCATATACTTTTATTCTCTCTGATTGTCACAACCTCCCTTACCTCTATGCCCATCAACCGAGAAATTTGGGCTTCCTAAACCCCAAACTGACGAGGAAGAAGTCCCATATGATCTCTTATCATTTTATTTATTTTCTTCTCTTTGATAGTCATAGCCTTCCATGCCTCCTCTATTCCTCTATGCCCATCAACAGATAAATTTAGGTTTCATAAATGCTAAATAGACTGAGAGGAAAACCCACGAGGCACATTCAATTCCTAAACTAAAAACTGGGACATTGGCAGTTATATCATAATTGGAATTTTGTGAAGATTTTTGAATTGTTGATTGAGGTTCCTTTGCTCAGAATCCCTCACCCTTGCTCCCTAAGGATCATCATATAATTTTTCATCTATTTTGGTACTTTATGGGTGTAAAAAATGGAGGAATGGCTTGCAGGGCTGGGTCCGGAAAGAGACAGGGTCGTTATGAAAGAAGAAGTAAATGCAAGTCTCAGTATGCTTACTGTTCATCTATTTTCTACTCATGTATCCATACGATCTCTAGGTTTGGCTAAGGTGGCAGCTAGTTCCAATTTCATGGAGAACTCAATGATTTCTTTCTTCAATTTGGATAATTTCATTTGAGTCTTGGACTGGAATTTCAAGACTGACCCTTGAAAAACACTTGAATAATCATGGGCACAATTGAGATTGAATGTATCATATCCTTTAATTAATTTGTTGGGTAGGAGACTATGGCTTATGCATGAATAGTGCATTCAATGAGATTCATTAAATCCCATGAGATACCTTGGTGGTTAAAAGCAAATTCCCAGGAAAGCCAAGGCAAAATAACTAAAAGAATTGCATGTTGACCTAAGTAAAATCATTGAAAAATGAGTTGCATAAAGGCAACACAAAACTTCACAAAATCTAGTGCATTCTTAAGAAGGAACAAAATAGACTTGGAAATTGAATATTAGATTGGTAATCTACATGACACATTTTGCAAAATATGTCCAAGAAAACATAACTATAATTACTGAATATGCATCAATGCAAGGTTACATGATTTTTTGCAATAGTTTTCTTTTTGGCATCAAAAGGAATATACCCTAAATATAGAGACAAATAATTTTAATATTTAATCTAGTTATCCTAGACCATACAAACATAAAAGATAAGAAGTTGCATGATAAAAAAAAAACAAGTATTAATCTACCACAATGACAATTTTAATGTTTGTCACAAATTTGAATTTGAGGATTTTCTAAGACAGACACATTTCAACATTCATCTGAACTTGCCTTACATGAATATGGAAGAACATAATTGTTACCACAATTCAACAAAAAAAATTCAAGAACATACTTGTTACCCATAACTCTAAATGAGGTTCAAAGGTAGATTTATAAGTATATTTGTGCCTGATGTTTCAAGTACTGGACTCTGCAACATGTATTCAAATACTAGAAACACTTACTGTCTGATGATCTTATCATATACTCACACTCATAAAACCAGGTTCAAAGAAGCTTTCTTATGTTCACAGAAAGTGGACCTCCAAACTTAAATGCATCACAACAAAATTGAATGTTGAAGACAATCAGCATAATGTGAAAGAAAAAATGCAAAGGAGAAGCGGACATCTCAAAAAGGAAGAAAAAGTTGTAGAAAAGAAGAAGCAGGAAAAGTACCACATAACAATATGGAAAAAGGGGAGTGCAAAATTCATCTCACTCTTTGAAAATGAAGTCCACCCTCTTTGTATGTAAGGGATAGGACACCATCACATGTGTTTCGTAAATGGGATAAAGTATTTTTCAGAGCAAAAACTGGTATTTTAAAACCCATAAATAAAATAAATAAATAAATTTTGAATTCGTAAAAGACTTTGTAAACTACCAATTGTCACATTATGCAGTGGGTAATGCACTTGAAGGACAAGTGGAGATAACAAACATAAATGTGTGTGTATTCAAAGAGGCACAATGGTGTAAAGGGGTTTTAAATTTTTCTTTTTGTGGGGTTTAAAGCCATACATAAATAAATTAAGGGTACAAAAATGAAAGGAACATGTATATTTCGCACATTGAATTAGACCAGATGTTTAATGCATCTATAAATGAAGTGATTTTACATTTCTCAATGGGTTACTCAGAGGATGACTATATATCAATTGAAGACAATAAATATAAAGGTGTTGAGGTGGGAGCCATGGGGGTTGCAAAACCTTTCAACTTGTAATGAGGCCAGGTCAAGTTGCAAGGAATTTTTTAAGGATTAAGATTTAATATTCCCAACAAATTTCAAAATGATAGTTTGGAGTAATCCAATTAAAAACCCTTCAGCAGAGTTAAATTTGGTTAATCCAGGCAAAAAACTTTCAACATAGTTAGTTTAGGGTAACCTAGGCAAAAGCCTTTCCGTAGAGTTGGTTGAGGATAATCCTGGTAAAAACCTGTCAGCAGAGTTAGTTTGGGATAGTCCAGGTAAAAATGTGGCACATATTAATTCAAGGTGGACCTGAAGAAAACTCTTGTTCAGATTGACCCAACATGAAGTGGCAATGTGCAGTAGCTGCAGAATCCAAGACTGGAAGAAAACCACCCAGTGACTTGGAAGGTAAGCAACAAGTTTTAGAGTTCAAGATCACTCATCAACCTCATACAAAAACCGCATAAAATTTCTTGAATTAAGTGTGTTGATAAGGGGAGTGTTTGGAAATATCAATGAGTTGCAGAATTTTCAGTTGGGGTTTGTGCATACACTTTAAAACCCAAATTAAAGGTGAGTAGATATTAAATTTTTAGCTGGGGTTTGTGCATACACATTAAAACCCAAATTAAAGGTGAGTAGATATTAATTGGATATCGTTGCAGGAAATGTCTTGAACTAAGTGTGCTAATAAGGGGAGTGTTTGGAAATATCAACAAAAAATTTAGTTTATGCGGATTACAAGTGGAAAGGAGTCGTGTGGTAAACAATAAGGTCATGTAAAGGTAATCACATAAGGATCATTAATTAGAGTCAAGAATACAACTCTTAAAATAAATGTAGAAGTGGCAAGTTAAGAGAAACATGTGTCACATCAAAGGTTGAGAGAAATGAAGAGTCTCGGGATACAAATTCCCAATGAAGAGGGATTCTGTAAGTAGTATGGGCTACCACCAAAAGGAATTTTTGAATAAAAAATTTAGTTTCTCTCCAAATATTTGTGCTTGCACTCCAAATATCATAACATGCATTCCAAATTAATTCTGCATGGTCTTGTAATAGTAATTCAATATAGGAGCTAAGTGGTTTAAATCAATCAGATCAAATGGACTGTTACAAGGCAAAGTTCATCGTGAAGTCTCCAATTATAGTCTGGACGAGGTTTGAGTCCGGCTCAAGTTTGAGTCCATATGATTCCCACTGAGTTTCCAGCTACAAGGTAATTGAGACACCCTGCATCCAGATATTTCAGGGAAGAGGGTGGATCCCACGAGGTTTTCCTTGGAAAAAAACTAGTAATTCTATATGGTATTAGAGAATCCAATGGTCTTGGAAATAATGGTGAAGTATGAGGAGATACATGTAATAGAACAATGTTCCATTCCCACAGAATTTACTCAACACCTTAAGGTATTCATGAGGGAAACAAGAGGTAGGTATCAAACTTGTGGAAACACATGGAATGACCATACATCTTAATGGAGCCCTATCAGAAAGTCAATAAGGCTATGCTCAAGTGGTATATGATTAAATCAACTAAACTTTCTTCATAAAGATCCAAGATAAATCCCCCCGAGAACATGTTGTAGTATTAATGCGACCAAGTATAGCACATTGATATCTCATGAATAGTACAATTGTTTTGCATGCTCTCAAGAACTCTTCAATTGATCAATTAGAAGAGGAATCATACTTATTCTCATATATTCATTTGGACACTCAGATCTACAAGATTTGGATCTGTTAGATTTGAAAGAATCGATAGAAAACACTCCTTTTATCTTCAAACATTTTTATTTCAAACACTCCACTACCATTTGCAGTAGAGAAGCTATTAAAACCATGAATTTTTGTGCTTCATCCATTCTAGCCATTGCAGACAGAGTAGCCAAAATAACTTCAATCTCATATGAATATCCTTTTCCTCCTTTTAGGATTCCAACAAAAAATATCACTATGTTTCTTGGATTTATGATTACGTGTACTTAGAAGCAGTGATAATTGCAATGTGCCTTTCAATAGGTATCCTCAATCTCTAAATAGTACCCTGATGCTAACAAGGTTGTCAGAAGTGCCACTGACATGAGAAACAAATATGTGGTAGATCCGTTGGAATTGCGAGGAGGGAACCTCTGGTATATGGTAGTTGGTCATTAATGCAGAGTTTGTTTGTTAGTTTCTTAGGAAAATAAGGAACGAAGAAAGGTCTATTGTTAGTTGCTTAGGAAAACAAGGAAGAAAGAAAGGTCTAATGTTAGTTGATTAGAGAGAAATCTTTCAAGATGGTTGGTTCATCAAACTAAAGAGGATTTAGATTTCCAAAAGATCCTTTTATACTTGGAAGACACATTGGATTCTCACTCCCATAAAGGACTAGACTAGAGAATAATGCCTAGATATCGGTTCTTCCAAATTGCTGAAAAAAATGTTTTTTTCTCAAAACTTGCACAATATTCCCATACTTGGGAGACACATTGGATTCTCACTCCCATAAAGGACTAGACTAGATAATAATGCCTAGATATCAATTCTTCCAAATTGCTGAAAAAAATGTTTTTTTCTCAAAACTTCCACAATATTCCCATATCATAGCATGTTTAACATGCAACTAAATATTAAGCCCTATATGGAAGGATAGAGTCACTAACACTGGAAATGTGTTCAATCATTCAGGTATTGTTATAATTGAATACAATTTTATGGGCTAGTTGACCCTCCATCAAAGCCTAACATTCTAGGATAGATCCCATTCAACGGGATTGTGAAATGGAATTTGTAGCATTTGCTGAAAATAGGAGAAATTGAAGCATATTTCATTCTAGGATAGATCCCATTCAATAGGCTTGTGAAATGGAATTTGTAGCATTTTCCGAAAATAGGAGAAAATGAAGCATATTTTTTGGAGCTACTATTTGTTATGTACTTATTGGAAGTGGATTGGAATTTGGACAATTATATTTCTCAATGCTGGTAGATATTTTTGGGACATGATATGCCTTGTGTCATTTCTTTCTTTTGGAAGAGTATGTGCAGGGAAATGTTCCAATAGGAACTTAGAAAATCCAATTTAGAATAATTTTTGTTGGGTATATGTTATATTCTTTGCATGGATAGATATATCCAGATCTATACCTGTCTCAGAAATGAAATTTAAAGCGTGGTAGCTGCAATAGAATTGTTCAAGGTCGATCTAAAATTAAGGCATAGTACTAATAATTCCAAATACTGTTGGAAGGCATGTGACATAAAAATTATGCAAGAGACATTGAGAAGGATTTATAAAAACAAGTTTGTTCTACCATTATTTCATTTCCAATGGGCCTGTAACAACAACCTACTAGCAGTACAATTATTAGATTATGGATTTGATATACATCGACAGTAAGGAAACCATGATTTATACCTTAATTCTATGAGAACTTTCATATCTGAAGGGGAATTGATCTAGGGAGTTTCCACCTAGCACATTTACAATGATACACCAGTTCCTTTATTTATAGAGGTTCAAGCTTCTCCACTTGTTCTTGATTTGTCTTTAGCATACAAAAAGAACCTATAATCATAAGTCTCTATCTAAGAAAATGAATCAAGACAATAGTCCACCTATTGTTTTCTGTACTACACAATTGATTGGAGGCATTCTTAGGACTAATTTAACTTACTTCAGTAGCTTGAGTTAGTTATGTCTAATAAAGTACATTTTTTTCTTCAATCATGAGATATGAAAGACATTGCCAAATTTACTTTTGTTGGCAATGTCTAAGGCATAATCTATTATATTATGACACAAGAATTTTAGGAAATTGTATTCTAACACAATGTAGCATATGTCTAAGGAAATGTATAAGGCATAATGTGGCCATGACATGTGAGCTAGGAATTTGTTAATGCTCTGTAATTTTCTCAAGGCTTGTTGTGGGGGAAATGAAGGAGGTAACATCAAACCACTTGGAGTCCTGGAGTCCTGGATCTATCCATCCAAGTCTCAGAGAGAGCTCTCTCAGGGCTCTCTTTGTTTGATCTAGCTATCTGTCTAATCTAGCTTGGCTGTCAGAGAGGGCTCTCTCTATTTGATCTATCTTGGCTGTCAGAGAGGGATCTCTCTATATGATCTAGCTTGGCTATCTAATCTAGCTTGGTTTGGAATAGGATATTAGGCTCTAGCTTGGTTTCGAATAGGATATTAGGCTAGTTATGATCTAGCTTGGTTGTCTGATCTAGCTTGGTTTGGAATAAGATATTAGGCTAGTTATGATATAGCTTGGTTTGGAATAGGATATTAGGCTAGTTATGATAGATTTGGTTTTGGTTTTTAAATGTTTGGTTGGAACTAATGACCACTTATCCATTTGATTATTTGTCCCCTGCTTGGAAAAAGAGATACTCTACCACCTATAAGTTAACTGCCTCCTTCATCAAATGTTTCCTTTGGATATGAGTAACAATTCGATGCCTTGTAATCTTGAAGAATCTTTCCACTTCATCATTTATCACTGTTTTTATTTCCTGCTGGAAATTGAAGCCCAAAAGAATGAAAATAATAAAACAACCATTTCCATAATGGTGTTGATTCGCTGGAAAGGTAGTCTAATAAAAATTCTAAACTAGATCAAGGAAAAGCTGCAAAATCTCGGGCTTGATGAAGAACTAATCACAAAATTACAATAAACCTATTATCCAGAATTTTTTGGCAATCATATCTAATAAAATCATAAAGATAGCAGGATTGGAATTGTCTTCAAACTGCTATAGCTAATGAAATCAAAATTCCTTGAAATCTGGAATGCTGAAGTTGCCATTTGTCATGAATGAATTTAAATTGCCACCTATCGTTGATCAAGCTGCCATTTATCATGAATGAATTTAAATTGAAACATGACGATGATCAAGCTACCATTTGTTTTATGAAATCTAAGATAAATATCTTTAGATCACCTCTTCCTCAATTGCTGCCTCGGATCTTGGATCTGCCTCATTTGTTCTGGCTGAATTGGTGTCTTGACTGCCAGCTGCATTCAAAAGCATGCCTCAAAAACAGGGATACCCTGCCACATAATCTGGAAGAAATATCCTTCAATTGTTACCTCAAATTCTGGACAATTGTCCCATCCCTAAAGTTTCAAATTCTATCTCATTACTTTAACAACAATGTTAATGACTCATAGCCCTCACATAAAGAGATCACTTTGATGGCAACCAGTTCTGAAGTTTTGAGATCTCTAGCTTTATAGACCACTCCATAAGACCCTTTTAATCTTCATTAAAAATATGTGGAGCATGACTTGCTCTTCGGAACCAGGTATTGAGAACAGTTACCAAATGATTACAGTCATCCACATTTCGAGTGGAAAAACTTAGGCACTGTTGTAACAAGCCTCGAGAATTAGGCATTGGAAATGTGGAGATTATTTGTAGAAAAACATCTTCCAAATCCTTCAGGGAAAACATCATCAAGAGTGACTTAACTTCAGCCCATACTTTTCTGACAACCAATATTTTTGCCAAAGAAATCGATGGCCAAAACAACATTAACATCTTCTGCAAAACCTATCACAGTGTAGCTTTTCCCGAGATGTGCATGACTATTTTCCAACCACTGAGGAATTTGTTCATTTTTAACTCCAGTTTTTGGAATTTTGGTGACAAAACACATTGTATGGTAGCATCCATCGCAGTGGAAACAATTTGCTTTGGCAATTGATTTAACAGAATTACATCTTTGGGGTGGCGCTGGAATTTTTGGAGACTGATAAAAAGTAGATGAAGGATGACCATATGATCCTGTCTGTACAGGGTAAAAGTTCATGGTGTATGAAATGCCTGGAGGACGTGGCAGAGTAGAACCATTAGTTTCTCTTCTCCCTAGAAAGGGAACAGATCCTTAAATAGGATTCATGGTACCATTACCCATGCAAGACTCAGATCTATTACCATTGGAATCAAACCTCAACTCTTCATGAGTATCTGGATGAGTAATATTTACGACGGAATATACTATTTCATCACCAAAGACACAAATTGTGTACCAGAAATCCCACCTGGTTGCTTGGTCCCAATGGGAACACCCACTTGAGTACCCACATGATGGACTATCTATGGTAATTTTTGCGATGAAGATTGACCACCAATGTGGTTAATATGTTGAGGCATACCATGTAGTGAAGGTGGCAGTATATGTGGTCGAACATTCAAATGCTCCCCTTGCTGCATCAACACTTGCTATGAACGTTAGGAAAGTGAAGGTAATGATGGTGGAGGTCGTGGAGGAGTACCCAACAATTGTTGTGAATTTGATGTTCAGTATATCAAGATTCAGATAATGCTCCCTGGAAAATACAAATGGGACAATTCCTTAAGGAAGCGTAGCCTGCACAATTGCAATATGCAAAATGCGGCCTCGAAGATCAGATGCAATCGAAGCAACCACCATAAATGACAGTTCATTAAGAAAATGAAGAACCATTCCAAAGATTGCATTTGATTGGAAATATGGAAATATGGAAATATGGAAATATAGGTTGGAATTGATGGCATTGGCACTGATGTCAAATAGATGAGAGACATTGTTGTTGGTTAGCATTGACAAATAACAATGTGCATTATGTATGTGTGATGGTTATAAGCCACTCTGTTACTACATGGCCTGTGATGATGAGAATGACAAGATCCAAAGTTCAGAGGATGTATCAGTTCCTGGTGCAATAAGCCCTGTCAATAAAGAAATAGACTTGAACAGAAAAGAAGACAGAGTAGAGATCGTGATGGTAGCACGATTGTGATGATAGAGTTGTTGATGAAGCAATTTTATAGTGATGATGATAATGGAATATTGACATTGTTTTTGGCATAATATGATGTCATTGCAAGATGATGTATTGCTACATGAACAAATAAACATTAATCCCAACATAGTGAGGACAATGCACATGTGTGTTTAGCTAAAAATGAATTGCTTGAGTTGAACTTCAAAGATCTATTTTCACAGAATGCTGCATTGATGTCAGAACTATTGAAAGAGGACCAAAATCATTGATTAGAGTACTTGCTGAGCGTTTGAGAGAATGCAACTGGTGTGAAGGGGTTACTACAGTATAATCTACTCATATACCATTTATTAGACTCAAATGCAAGCCTGCATTAATTGCATCCGAAGAAGTATCTCCTTTGGAAGTTGTTTCCATTGATATTTCCATTGAAGGAAGAAGAGACCGGTCTACTAAGAATGAAAGTGATGGCCAATGGGATGAAAGGATCAAGGCTATAAAATATACTCATAGTGGTGCAGATGCAAGGGAGTTTTGGGAATTATTATTCCTATGTGAAGAACCTGGAAGACGAAAGATGGCGTTACTGCAATGATGCTAATGCCTCTCATGTCTCCGAACAAAAGATGGAGTTTCATAAATGGAATATGTTTTCATAGATTGTAACGATGAATTAGAATTAGAAATCGATGATGATATAACAACAATTGATGGACATCGCGATGAGGATGTCTTCTCAGATTCTAACTAAACCCTTGTGCAAAGATGGTGGTGGGGTTCCCAATACTTATTTTCCTCTTCGTGAAATATTTGGATCATTCACAAGTAGAGGTAGAGACAATTCCAATTGATGAACAAAAGAGAGAGTATGAAGGCATGGGAAGTTTCACCAAGCAACAAAGTCATGATGGTTGGTGACAGTGTCAATGATGATATTTCTTGTGGAAAGCGTGCAGGTGCCATTACCTGCTTACTTGATGAATCTGGCAAGTGCAACAGTACTGATACACATCTCAACCCACAACTAGATTTCAAGGTGAACTCCTTATTCGAGATTTCAAAATTCAAATCTTTGGATATGGTGCAAAGACTCAACAACCGTCCGATCAAGTGATCGATGGTTCTGATTAACTCACTCAATGGGATTTATCCCACATTGGTAGTGCATAAATGGTTATGTGGGTTTATATCTATGGTCCTCACTATATGTATTCGACGCGTAGTGCAGAGATAAGGCAGGGCCTCTAGGTTCTTGCAATTCTCAAGAAGATCACCATCCTAGAGCCCGGGATGACCTGTCAGGCCCCCTACCTTTTGGTCAAAGCGACTACGACCGTTGAATTAATACTTTTTTTATAACTGTGTGGAATGTTGGTCATATGGGTGACCGTGGGATTAAGGGCTGTTTTGTTTGGTAACTGACAATGAGACTGCCAACTTGTCAAAGAAATTAGTGGAATAACAAACTGGAGGATTGCCAACATGTTGTTGATAAAAATGTGCCCACAAGCCTCTATTGATGATAATGCAAAAAATTAGAAGTGAAAACTGATTAAAGTCAACCACAAATACAACCATCATATTAAATAAGCCAAGGAGATTAAGAGGCTGAAAAATAATCATTTCCTTAATCAAGCAAGTTAAGCCAAAGGGTGCACGAGGGAAAAAAGGTTTGTAATAGGTAACCTCCAAAATGGTTGCATGAGAAGAACACTTGAGAGATTATACCACAAGTGATGGAGCTATGACATGTAAAGCATGATCATGGGAAGAAGCCTTATGGATCCAGAAGAAATCTTAGGTTTAGATGCAATACTGCAAAGAGAATCTATACTTTGGATGAGAACGTGGAGCACAATTTCATAGCTCAGACCATCTCTCTATGATAAACTGCTCACAACCCAAATAACTATATGAATTAAAGAAAACATCAAAACCTAAGATAAAGATTGAAGAGATGTGTGGTTTGAAAAAACATGACTGTGTTATTTAAAACAATGATTATGTAATAGATAAAGAGGTGTGATGATTCATGAAAGGGTGTGAATTCCCATGAAGAGTTACGATGAAGAAATATATAAGAGGGTTGAGAATTGAAGTAGATAGTGGGATTGTAGCAGATACATTGAAGATCAGATGACAAAAGTAGACAGAGGAGCAGTCAAGACGTTATACAAAATTTTTCCAGATTGATAAATTAAGGGTGGTTGGGAGGTGCAAGGGCAGGTTGGAGCTTGTAGGGGAGTAGGTGCTTCCTTGTTAGTTGTAGCTGACTAAACAGGGGGTTGAACCCTCCTACTAGTTGGAGCTGGTGAACAGGGGTGTGGGTGCATCCTGATCAGTGGGTGCTAATCTAAAGAGGAAGAACATCTTCCTTCTATGTAATTTGTAAGACAAAATTTTGTAGTTAATAGAAAAGTGTTTGTGATTTTCCCAATTGGGTTCCATGATAAAATATTATTTTAAAATTTGTTTGCATTAACAAAAGGAAAAATTGATAAAATTATTGTGTCACTGATTCACCCCTCTCTCTTAGTGAGATGATCTGATCCTTCAAGCCTTTCCTTTATTATATAAGAATCAAGACCATGTGGGGTGTTAAGTGTAGATTCAACTACTCACCAAGTCTTCCAAGCCTCTGCATTCCAAATCTCCTCATGGTTGAAGACTTGTGCTTGATCTCATAACACTTAATCCTATAACAGAGTGTGGATAGTGAAACTGTGCTCTCCTCCAACTCCCTCCTTTTCCTATGAATTTTGCAAGGTTTTGTTGACGGGCGAAATTGACCGCCTGTCAACTGGGAGAGTGGAACCGGTCCGGGGTTGTGTAAATAACCCAAGCCATTTGGAATGGACCACCCTGATAAGTTTAACGGCTCCGTTGGCCGCTCTAAGGTCTTCTAACAAAACCAAAGAGAAAATTGATCTGAGCTAAGTAATCTAAACAAACTAAACTAAATTAAACTAATAAAACAAACTGAAATTAAACTAAAACTAAATATAACTATTCTAACTATTACATACAATCCAATAATTACTATTGTAATAACTCAAATCAACTATCTAATTATCATCTGCAATATTACTTATTCACAAATGTACACTATAAACAACCTACAGATTTAATTAAAACCTGCAAAACTGATGTGTTTTCTACCCTAAGACAGCCAAGAATCTCTTTGATTTTTATATTTTATGAAAAAGAAATAAACATTACTAAAATTAAACAATCTAATATATTTTACTGAAATTAAACAATCTAATATAAATCTAATTGAGATTATATCTAAATTAAACTACTTAATGAAAGCAGTAAACAACAAACTAATTGACCTGGAAACGCTCCAAGTCTGCTCTGTGTATGTTGACTTCTAAGCTGGTCGGAGGAGGAAACTCGCACCGGTTAGTCCATGAGATTTTCATAAACGATTGGCTGTGCTGCTCCTTGAAGTGTTTTACAGGACAAACAAGACATAAAAGAAAATCATAACAATCTTATGATTATAAATTCCTGCAATAAGGGAAACCTGTTATGCAAAAACTTATATATAACAATTCAATCTATGAAGAAGATAAACCTGTCATTCANAAACTGAATTAACAATTGTTATGTCTTTTATCTATTTGGAAGAAACAAGATATGGATAACAGTGATCAAAATTATATCATTTGCACATGATTTAGATAGCTAAAGTAGTCATAAACCATAAACAAAGTGATATACAAAACATGAAACAAAAAGTTGATATATTGAGAAGCTAAAGCTGTGACAAAACATCAATTCTGCTCCAGTCTGTATTATAACTCCATATCCTTGTTCTCCCATGAATGAGGATGAACATTATTACAAAAATCATAAGTATATATAAGTTTCTCCATAGGGTAAAACATCCATGTGGATAATTATCAAGTAGTTTTACATAATCAGGGATAAATCCCAAAATCTCCTAAACTAAGAAAATAAAATGCAAGTAAAATCTTTGAAACATCCCCTAACTTCTCAACAACTCAATTGCAATTTCGAATTTACCTGCAATAGAACACAAATATCAAATTATAAAGATATTTCAGTAACAAAACACTAAAAAATTGATTCTACAGACTTAGCTACAGAATCATCTGATTCTGTAGCTAGTCTAAAATAGCACATAGAATCAGATAACAATCAAATGAAATCTTTTTAAAACAATCCAATTTAATTCTTTTTTTAACAAACATTAAAATCGAATTACTAATGGTTCAAGCAAATTTATTATTCAAATCAAATCAAATCGAAAAGGATGCAATCGAAACAGGATAAGAATGCTCTATTTTTAGTTGCCATAGAATCGGGTCAAATAATAACCACACTGTTTCATATCCAAATGCAATTACAAGTAAATCGTGATGTAATCAAAATTGATATAGTTACAATTGAACACAATCCAAATCGATTGGTTATAGCTGTGCATAAAATTCATATTGTTTCAATCAAATGCCGATATAGAAAGGCCGTTACAATTATTGCCAGACGTTCATCACAGCATCGAACTTTACCATAGATTACAATCGTTGAACGTTTATATAGTAAATCAGACAGGATCACACAATGATCGTAACCATCAACAGCAGTGATAACCATAAACTGGGAAATAATCAAATCGAAATGTGAATGAGCTAAAAATAAGAGCACATCGTAATCCCGGGCATAATCAATTTCATTCCCAAATCAAAATTAAACAATATATGAATCAAACCGATCATATGGTCAAACTATGCGAATCGATAGGTTGGATATAACAGTCACGATTCAAATCTACTCGCAATTTAGTCATGCATCCATAGAATGGTATTCAAATTGGTCAATAAGACATGGAATATACAACAGTTAACCATAATTTACCAAACATATCGTATATGACCAAATCGAAATGAAAAATTAACTGTGTTTGAAACTGATATACCAGAAACGACCTGTGTTTAAAAAATATTGAAAACTTCAATAATCGATAGAGTATTCAGTTCAAACCAAATTGAAACAATCAAATCTATCCTATGATAAATCGAATCAAAACCAAATCCAATCGAAACTTAAAACAATAATTAAAATTGATTTATCAAAACGAAAAATTATATACAAAAGTGCATGCTTATGTGACAGAGAAGATCCATGATATAAACAGAGTCTTCGATCATGTCATATAAATAGGTGAAATTCATACCAATGAGGTTGATCTAGCTATGCCAATCTTGAATTGACGAATGCTGTTGCCGACTCCACGTTCTTAAAAAAAATCGAACCAGTTGTTCCTGTTTCTTATCAGTGGATGGCATTTTACCCTTTTGACCAGAGAGATTTGCAACCTGATCCTCCAGAGCATGAATTCTGGATTGTAGCATTGGCACATCAATGTAATACCTTTCCAACCATGCGCCACACTGATCACACGGTGGAGCAGCTAGTTGAGATAGAATAGGAGGGGGTTTTGACGAGTCACCAGGGGTTTCACAGGGCATTTTGATGCCGGGATAATTTGGATCATTTAGCAAACAAGGTGGCAAGTTCTTCACAAAATCATATGCGGGTTTATCACACAGGCCTTTAGAATAGGGATGCTCGCTTGCTAGGTAGCGCTCAATCTCTGAGTCAGAATCTTCACTTATCATGACAGGGTCAGGGTTGACAGGAATTTTAGGTTTGTTTCTTGCCATGCAAGATATTAATCGAGCGTTCTTCTTGCCTTTAGAATTTGCATTGGGTTTGGTTTTGGGCTTTTTAGCCATGGGTTTGACATTTTCCACATCTGTGGTCACAGAATTGGGTAGATCAATAGATGGCTCGGGTAGGGGTTTGGGTAGCAGAGCATTGTAAGGGACAGGGGGTACTAACTTGCTCTCGCTCACCACAGGTTTATCAACCTGTGGTGGCCTTGAGTCCTCAAACTTATTGCGTTGAAGAAAATCATTCCAACAGTCCCGACGTAAACCCAAATGACAAACCACCAGCATTTTAATTAACCCAAAATGAAATAGACTGCCATCGGCCTGGTTTCGTTTGTACCTTTTAGACATTTTAAACAAACTCCTATGCAGGTAGAAAGGAATATTAAGCTCATAGCCCATGAAAACCATCAGTAGTTGAAGGTGATACAAGAACATGAAACCATACCTGCCCTCGCAAGTAATGAATTGCTTGGTTACCATGAGCAAGTCGTGCCAGTGCTGCTTTAGCATATTTG
Organism: Picea engelmannii; assembly: GCA_009831015.1. Taxonomy (NCBI): domain Eukaryota; kingdom Viridiplantae; phylum Streptophyta; class Pinopsida; order Pinales; family Pinaceae; genus Picea; species Picea engelmannii. The sequence continues at coordinate 745,593 of ML783497.1, read as the reverse complement.
CAGGCAAACCCTTATCACAAGAATTCACTCTTCGTGACTGGAAGAGTAATGTGCATGGGACATCCTCCACTTTACAATTTTTCGACCATCTCTATTCGACAGCAGGCAGACCAGTAGCTCGACTGAGAAATTGTTCATCAATTTCCAATTGCACATCCCCAACCTTGGCTCGACAACCATCAAAGGTTAATGCAAATTGCCGAGCCACACCAGGGTTATAACCATCAAACTTTCGTATGAACGGGAGCCATCCGAACTCTTCAAGGTCACTGTAAGTGCCATCGAACATCAACAATGCTTGGCTGCCATTGGGTTCAGCCCTTACGATCGGGGCCATGGCGCAGGTGCATGGTAGGTTTTGGATTGAACACAACAATACACAGGAGTAAAAATTGATAGGACTAACAGCTGCAAGTGTTCAAAGGGGAGGCAAATCAATATGTGCGTGTGAAGGTGGTGGGTTAGTTCACCACCATGCACAACATTAATGGCATAGTACAACACTGTTTAATCAATTATGACATCACTCAAACCATATTAATCGGTTAACACAAGGATTTAAATGGTGGATAGTGATACCAAGGCACCATTGTATCGTTTGAAATCATGAACATTCAATATAGAATCAAACCCAAATTTAATACACGCCATTGCATTAATTCAAAACATTAAATAAAAAATCCAAATGTTTCACCAATGCACCATGTGTATAATCAAACATTGCCATTCAATATGAAATCAAACTCATAAGTGACCCATGCGCTTATTGCATAATCAAAGTTTATAAACATTGCAACAAGAGATTTCATAAAATCGATAAGTCAAGAGCTTATAGTAATAAGGATCATACCATATATAAACCTTTAATTCACCATGACCCCTATATAATCAAGTATAATTCATCAATCAACACGCTCAATGCCTTGTCAATTAAATCAAAATCAAGTTGTGCAATCAGAGGGACAATAGGAAAATGGACATAATTCGAAAAATAAACCAAAGGTAAGTACCAATCAGAATATCAATGAACAGATCATGACAGTCCAAATGACAATGGGGGAGTTTTCACGCTTTCAGTCATGAAAAAATAAATCAAAACCAATTGCAAATGTTGCATGAAATAAAAATGTCTTCTGTTTGCAAAATGCGACAGAAATTTGAAGTTCAAGAGACATAGGTGTAGGTAGCTTTAAGGGCAATTGAAAAAATTGAATTGGCTGCCAACAATGGCGACAGACTGGGAGAAGCAGTTATCTCTGTTAAAAGAAATAAATTCAAATTAGGACAACAGAGAAAAATTCAACTCAAAAACAACAACCAGAAAATCGTCCAAACATCATCATTTACTATCTTTTCCAGCGATGTTTTAAAAGACGAAAACCAATAACAGTCTTAAGACCAGCAAGTCACGATATTAATGATAAAATCTTCAATACTGTTGGCATGGCCACTGCTGCCAGCAGGCATCCATAGCCTCGACAGGGTTTCCATTTAACCCACTTGGACGTCTGTATCCTGTCAAGAAGCTCTAGATCAGAATAAAGGACTTAAAAGAGGTTTCTTATAATTTTTTACAGATTTTCGTTTACCCGACATTGCTTCGCTACCAGTAGGCCTGTTCAGTACCCCGACGAAGTTGTCTTGGCACCATGCTTGCATTTACCCGCTGCCAGCGGACCTGTTCAGTATCCCGACGGGTTTACAAACACTTCCCACAACTCTTATTGACATTTTTTTTTCTTTTATGTATAGCTGAGCGGGGTGACACTGAAAAATCTTGGTATTTTATCATATTTTTTAGACCTCATATGAATTTTTTAA
>ML783497.1:724034-740752 GCA_009831015.1 Picea engelmannii | reverse complement strand
TTTGGGGATAAGCCTTCTGTGAGAAGAAGTTTAGAAGCAACATTAGCTAGTAGATCTTTTTCAACATTATTTGATCTAGGAATGGAATTTATATTAAAAACAGAAAATTTGTTCATTAAACTCCATACCTCAGACTAGTAACATTTGAGATGGGGGGAAAGACAGTGTATAGAATCTCTCACCTGCCTGACCACTATCTCAGAGTCGCCGAATATAGTCAGATTTTGAATGTGCATGTCTAAGGCTTTTCTGAGACCTTGTAATAAAGCCTCATATTCTGCAATATTGTTAGTACATTCAAATTCTAATCTACAAGCCAATAACGTCTTGTTACCTGCCAGATCAATAATGATGTAGCCTGCACCAGCTCCTTCTTTAGACTTGGAACTGTCGAAATATAGAGACCAAATTTGACTTCCATTGGGCTTACAGGACTGTTGGATAGAAGCTGTTGGTTGCGTACATGCTAGGATCTTGAATTGTTGTTCTGGATTGTTGATAGGTGAAACTTCAGCCATGAAATTTCCGAAGTAGGTGTCCATCCTTTTGACTCCAGGTGGATTAACAGACGGTGTGTATGGTTCATTGGGATCGTTCAAGTCTGTGACCGTGAACTTGAGGTAATGCTCATGATTCACTCTGATCTTGTTGGGCTTACCGTTTTCTGGAAGCCATAAGTGAGACTATTCCATTGCGAAGTAACCTTGTAGATGCTCCGACCAGTCCCTGCTCAAAAAAAGACCATACACTTCTGGAATATCTACCACAATTATATCAATAACTTGATGAACCTTTGTATTAGACGATAATCTAATCAATACATTTTTTAGTTCGCCTATAACTTTAACATCTGATCGATCAAGTTGTATGATTTTCAAAGAAGAGGGTTCTACTTCAATGTTAATCTTTTGGAAGACTGACCAAGGCATCACATTGGACGATGCTTCTGAGTCAACCATACAATTATGCACATTTCTGTTGAAGATTTCGAAAGTTAAAAGAAAAGGAGGTACATTCTTACGAGTATTCAAAGTAGTAGCTTGTGTTTTTTTAATCGCAGTTTCTAAGACTACTTTATCTGAATTATTTACAGTATTTACATTGTTAACAAGAGTTACGGGAACGCTTCCTTTATCTTGAGGATCAGGATTGGTTTTAGTGGAAGTCTTCTGCGGCACTTTTCTTTGCACAACCTTATTGTTGTTTGAATTACCATTCTTTCCATTTTATGAAATATTCTGCAACATCTTTTGTAACAAAAATGGAAACTTCAACAACTCATAAATAGAAATGTTATCCCTTAATTTCTTAATATCTTCAACAACATCATAATCTAATTTAGGACTGACATTACTTTGTTTATTTTCTGCTGATTTAGATGGCTTTGGAGGTAAAGTTGTAGTGTTCTCGGCAGGAGGTTTGTTTGTCGTCTTACTCCTAGTGTTGTAAGGGTGAACAGTCTCGAAGTTAGCTTGGAAGATACTATCCGAGAGATGTCCAAAGATATTTGGAGAAGACTCTTCTTCTTGAATGGTTTCCTGCTCGACTTCCTCTTGAGGGATATCAGGAGGGATCAAGTCATCCTGGGATCCTAGAATTGTCTGGAGAGCACATTGCAAACTTTCTAGGTTTAAGCCTTCGGGATTTGGATTAGGCTAGTTGGTTTGAAAAGGATTTCGGAAAGGGGGTTTGTAGGGTCCTTTACTCGAAGAGGCTTCTTCAGTTGACCTTTTTAAATCTATAACTTGATTAGACAATTTTTGTACAACTTTGGTTAAACTTTCCAAATCAGAGTTTTCAGGTTGTGTTTTGTTTTGTGTAGGTCTAGGGAGGATTTCAATCTTCTTTTTGAAAGAAGCAACAGTTTCAGTTTCGTTGCTAGAAGATACCTTTAGGCTGAGTATATCTTTTTCAATCTGAGTAGCCTCTTCAAAGGCTTCTAACAACGTGGCCTTTTTAGATCTTTTCACCCAAATAGCTATACTTTGTTGTAGAGCTTTAGTGTAGTAAGCTATTACAAGACTCTCAGCAGGCATGGAGTCTGCAGGGATTCTATTCTTAAGTGTTAAAAATCTTTGATTAAAATCTTTCACTTTTTCTTTCGAGTTCATTTTTAAGCTTGAAATATCCATTACTAAAACTTCCGGAGGTTTTCCATCTCCAATTTTTTCCAAAAAGCATGACTCAAATTTTTCCCAGGATACTATGGTATGGGGCTGTTGGGCAAAGTACCAAGTGGACGCATTACCCTCAAAGGTGTAAGGGAACAACCTACAGACGACATCTTCGTGTTCAACATTACGGGGTCTGATGGCTAACATAAATTTTTTGATATGATCTTCAACTATCTGTTTTGAATCAGGATCAAACTTGGGAATCCATTTCTCCAGGTGCTCAGGTAAAGGGTGTTGGGCTCCAGGTACAGCTACAACATCCTGGTCCAACCAGGGTCTAGTAGGGTTGTTCTAATTTGCCATTGGGGAATTGGGTGTGGAAGGCTGAGAAGGTGGATTTCCTTCGTCAGAAGATGAATCTCCTCCAGAAGAGGAAGGAGATGAGGGAGGTGGTGAAGGAGGTATCCCAGATCCTCCTGCAGTAGGATTTGTGTTTGGATCTGTAGGATTCCCAGTGAGGTCTATATCACCTAGTTGTTCTCTAATATCAGAGAAGTCTAAAGGTTGACCCCATGAGCGGTTTGGTCGCCTAAGACTAGCTAAGGCACTATGTGTTTTGATAAGAGATTGATGAATGATCTCTTGGGGATCACCACCTGTAGGATTAGGGGTTGCTGGCTCAACTGTGATCTGCGGATCTTTGGTTGAAGTAGTTGCTGTTTGAGGGGGGATATTATCTTGTGAACGGATTCTAGTCACTATAGGGGTGTGATTAGGTGGAGGAGGAGTCTTGCGACTGCCTCGTGCCATTAATTAAGTTCAGGCCCTCCTTCTAGCGCCATTTGTTGACGGGCGAAATTGACCGTCCGTCAACTGGGAGAGTGGAACCGATCCGAGGTTGTCTAAATAACCCAAGCCATTTGGAATGGACCACCCTGACGAGTTTAACAGCTCTGTTGGCCGCTCTAAGGTATTCTAACAAAACCAAAGAGAAAATTGATCTGAGCTAAGTAATCTAAACAAACTAAACTAAATAAAACTAATAAAACAAACTGAAATTAAACTAAAACTAAATATAACTATTCTAACTATTACATACAATCCACTAATCAATGATGATGAAGATGATGTAGGTCAAGATGAGGATGATGATAATATTAAATACTTGAAAGAACATACGAACATTGAAAATGATAATCTGGATAACATTGTTGTAGACAATAATGTTAATCACGAAGACTTCTATTTTTTCAAAATTATTTGTAATCCGTGTTTTAAAAGTGTTGATTCTTATGGCCCAAACTTTTAAATGCTTCAGTATTATTTGTGTTGATAGTAATTACCTATTACAATATCCTTAAAGTGTTCAATATTTGCTATGAATTTTTGGCAAACAAAATTAGGATTACTTGGATACGAGTTAGCATGGTTAGTGGTCATTTACTAGTTGATATTGGTTTACAGGTGTTGTCAGGTTATTGGTTAGACTCGGACTGAACTAGGATGAAGAACCTATTCAATAACAATACATTAAATATGCAATTGTTAAAAAATATAATTACATATATCATATATGTAAAACATTGTAAATACAAACCATTAGGCTAATGTATCCAAATTTTGTTCATTAATTTATATTTTAAAACAAATTGAAATATTTCACTAAGCCTAAGCCTAAGACCTTAACCTTTATACCATCTAACCCCTAACCCCTTCAAAAATGAATGATCTCAAATATTATGTGGGGACATCAAACATTTTTGAGTCTTGAAACCCTCCCATACCATCAAGGCATGTGTCTAGTATAACCATGTCAAATTTCAATGCTTACAAACACAGTTTGGAGAAATTTCAGCGTTGCCCTCATTCACGACTAACCATGTAGGGTCGATGGATGCCATTAAGCCACTTTCCTGATATAATCCATAACTCATTAACCATTAAAAAAATTGCATGTTGGACCCTATAAAATTCTTTTGGGATGTCTCAACTTAATAGAATCATGGTTTAATCATCTCGAATAATTCCACAAGAAAAAGATAAATATATGGAAATCAACATCTTCATTAGGTTTCACTGTAAAAATGGGTATGTTGGGTTTGATATTTTTTGGCATGGATGGAAAAATTGGGTCATGATGAATATGATGATGAAAACGATGGAAATGAAAACCGTGATGATGGCGATGATGAAGAGAATTATGTCACTAATTATTAAAACCTGCCCATACCATCAAGGCATGTGCCTAGTCTAAACATGTAAAATTTCAACGCATACAGTCACATTTTGAAGAAATTTCAACATTGGCCCCATTCATTGCTCATTGTGCAGGGTAAGTGGATGACATTGGTGATGGGCATGTTGGAATTTCCAAGAAATTTCAAGAGAGTTCTGACAAATATTCTATAGAAGGGAATGACGAATGATGACAATGAGATCGACGTGCATGATGAACATTGATGAAAACGTGGACAATATCGAAGATTATGTGGGGACATCAGACATACTTTAGTCTTGAAACCCCACCCATATTATTAATGCATGTGTCTAGTCTAACCATGTCAAATTTCAACGCATACACTCAAATTTTGAATAAATTTCAACATTGGCCCCATTCATTGCTCATTGTGCAAGGTCGGTGCATGACATTGGTGACGGGCATGTTGGAAGTTCCAAGACATTTCAAGAGATTTTCAAAAAATATTCTATAGAATGGAATGACGAATGATGACAATGATATCGATGTGCATGATGAAAATTGATGCAAACGTGGATGATATCAAAGATTATGTGGAGACATCCGACATACTTGAGTATTGAAAAAACCCCATACCTTCAAGGCATGTTTCTAGTATTACCATGTCAAATTTTGACACATACAGGCACAAATTGAATAAATTTCAATGTTGTCCCCATTCACTGCTCAATGTGCAGAGTTGGTGGAAGACATTTGTAATGTGATGCAACCCCCCTTCCCTCCTGGGGTTCTGCGACCTCCCAGTCTAGAATATTTCTAATCGCTGAGTCGGATCGACTCTTCGGGTTCCTCTTTGACCCCAAATCAAATTTTACACATGCCCTTTTCCCTTCGATGTGCAGGTCCTGTCAGACCTGCTTGGTTTCTATGGTCAAGAGTTGACCACTATCCATCTACCCATCGATCGATGGTTCACAACAATTACGGGTCATCAATGTGCTCACCCCTTACGGAAGAACCCTGTCCTCACAATATGAAAGTGATCACCCAATATCCTTTTGATTGTGCCCATTGATCTCCTGCCCCGATGAGATCAATGACTTCAGCGCATTGCAGATTGTGAACTAACGCATTTGCTAATTTTTCCTCTACTCCCCGCAATGATTCCCTACCGTCGATTTCCCTTCTCAGATCGACGAAACTAATTTACTTTGGGTTTTTGACCTTCGGAAATATCAAATTCTTGCTCTCCGCAAGATCCTTTTTTCTAATCCCCTTCTTCGCATGTGTCCTTGGGTTATGGCCTTATGTGACCACGCAATTTTAGCCCGCCTTCGATGTTTTTAAAGTCTATGCAACTCCTGTATCTGAAATACTATGGGATTTTCGATCTCGCGATCTTGATGATACTGTCTAAACTGATGGTTCAGATAGAATCTTTTCAAATATACGGACCAGATCGACCTCCTTTGGATCAACAGATGTGATATCCTTCACGATTCCTGACTTCAGACCTTTCAAATCTCAAGCCCTCGCTACCTGTGACTGATTATCTTCTGGAGTGCAAGATCTAATGACACGTATTCTCCCAAATCAACAATTGTACTCCCACTTTGGGACTTTAGCCTCCTCAACCAGATCAATGGTCCTATGAATCCCTTCTCTGATCAATGATCAATATCTTCTCTGGGTCTTCAAAATTTCCCCCCTCTGCTTTTCTCTGGATTTCTGGATCTGGCACCATGCATACACCTTCACATCGATGACTGTTGTCTCTTTGTATTTACAGACTTCTAAAATCTCAAATGTTCACCTTGATTCGTACTTCAATCTTCTGGAGTTGATGGTCTATGGACACCTGTCCTGCTCAATCAACAACCCTGCCTTTACTTCGGGTGTTTGACCTTTCAACTCAGATCAATGGTCCTGCGATCCTCTTCTCAATCAATGGTCGATATCTCCTTTGGGTCTTCAAAATTATGAGATCTCAAATCTAAAAATCCACCCTTCTTCCCAATACTTTTATCCAAAGGTTACGATCCACTGACACGTGTCCTCCTTCGGATCAATGGCTGAGGTTTACTTCGGGTCTTTACCCGGAGTACATGGATTTACACCATGTCTCCCTTAGATCCAATGGCTACGAATCACTTCGGGACTTTACCCGAAGTTCACGGATTCATGCCACATCTCCCTTAGATCTGTCGGTCCATATTCACTTCGGGTCTTCAGGTCTTCGGGATTTGACAATCTTAGTTCTCAAACTGAAACCCCACTACAATTTTCCCGGATCTCGTGATTTGCTGACAAGTGTCCACTTACATATTGATGACTCTCGACTCTTCAATTCTTCATGCTTCGGGTGTTTCAACACTTCACCTTTTCCTTCCTCTAGATCTCATGACCCACCAACACGTACCCCTCTGGATCTAATGGTCTAGATTCACTTCAACTCTCCGTCTCTTTGCACTTCAAAAATATCAAGTTTCAAACTTGACTCCTCCTGAGCTCACAATATCTGATGGCTCAGATTCACTTGATCGATCTGATGTATGAGGTTCACTTCGAATGATTTGATGACTCAAGTCCACTTCAGATGATCGAATGATTGAAATTTCACTTTGTCTTTTCGACTCTTCGAGTTTCAGAAATCTCAACTCTCAAACCTTGATAGGTTCTCTCTCTTGTTCGTGCAAATCATTAAGGCTCATGCACCTTACACTGATTAGACAGTTGTCGATCCTCGACACTGTGATCCAACGACCACTGTCTCTCCTCCTCTTGAGCTTCTGATTTCTTCCAACTTAGAATATTTATCAGTCTTCAAAGGTTTCTAACCTTTTCTCCTCCTACGAGTTCGACTCTTGGATCTCATCAACACCTATGAAAATCAATATCCCTTCTGAGCTTGATCCTTAAAGGATTCTGACTTCCCACACACTCCTTTCATTCTTGTGATTTCGATAACTCAGATCGAAGGATTTATTGAAAATAAATTCTTCTTGCCCTCCTGGCATTCCTCTTGCTCGATGCACTCCTTGCAGAGCTCTACAGCATTCTCAATGACTCTATCTTTTTCTGAACTCAACACAAAGTTCCTCATGTGTGCTCCTTTCACTTTTTTTGATGAAGGTTCAATGATATCTCTCCTGAGCTTATCTGAGGTTAACTCACCTCCGTCAACGCACTCCTTGTGGACAACGTGCACTCCTTGCACTCGAAACTCAAAGATGAGAAACAATTGAAAATAATACAATACTTCACCAGTTCATACATTTAGAACATGAATGACATATAAAATCATAACGATGAACACAAATACATAAACACATCATATGCAGAAAAAACTACTTTTCTATTATCTTTGTGTGTCTATACAGATGTTTACATAAAGAAACTGGACTACGACAGAGTCTCAATTCTCTCAAGTTCTCCTAACCTAACTCTATCCTGAGTTTTTCTTCTAAGACCTCTCTCTCTACCTCAGAATTCTCTCTCTCTCTCTCTCTCTCTCTCTACAAAAGAGGGATCTACGAGCTTATCCTCTTCACCGCCTTAGTGCCATCATTGTCTTATTTAAGACACCATACTCCTATGGCTTCATTACATAAATGATGATCTAGACCTGCCTACAATATAGACCTTCTTACACTCAACTATTTAAGGCAACCCTGTCCACTACCTGTACAAAGGCATGGCTTGGCTCTTACAACCTTACAACACAAATCTCCATGGGATCAAATTTTGAATTTAAAAAATGGGAGGGTCAATGCCTCTCCCTTTCTCCATTGCGTGCCTATGCGTTGGCTTGCTAGCGCATTTTCTGAGGTGGAGAAATTATCCTACATTATGATGGGTGTGTTGGAAGTTCCATGACATTTCAAGAGATTTCTGACAAAGATTCTACAAATGGAAATGATGAATGATGACAATGATATGTCCATGATGAATGTTGATTCAAACATACTAGACGATCTCAAAGATTATGTGGGGACATCAAACAACCTTGAGTCTTGAAACCCTCCCATACCATCAAGTCATGTTTCTAGTGTAACCACATCAAATTTTGATGCATACAGACACAGTTTGAAGAAATTTCAACATTGGCCCCATTCATTGCTCACTATGCGGGGTTGGTGGATGACATTTGTGATGGGTGTATTGGAAGTTCCATGAAATTTCAAGAGAGTTTTGAAAAATATTATACAAATGGAAATGAATAATTATGACAATGATACGTCCATGATGAACATTGATGCAAACGTTGACGATCTCAAAGATTATGTGGGGACATCATACATCCTTGAGTCTTGAAACCCTCCAATAACGTTAAGGCATGTGACTAGTCTAACTACAACAAATTTCGACACATACATGAACAATTTGAAGAAATTTCAACATTGGCCCCATTCACAACTCATTGTGTGAGGTTGGTGGATGAAATTTGTGATGGGTGTATTGTAAGTTCCATGACATTTCAAGAGAGTTCCGACAAAGATACTATAGATGGAAATGACGAATGATGACAATGAGACATGCATGATGAATGTTGATGTAAACATGGACTATATCAAATATTACGTGGGGATAAAATACATCATTGAGTTTTGAAACCCTCCCATACCATCAACGCATGTGTCTAGTCTCACCATGTCAAATTTCAATGCATACATGCACAGTTTGAAGAAATTTCAATGTTGGCCCCATTCACTTTCAGTGTTTCATGGAAACCTGCACATGAGATCTAGCTAAAACATACACAAACAAAGCTTATCAAAAAAAGGAAGAGAGATACACAATGAAGAATGAGAATCAATGCATATTATGATCTATCAATGAGTGAGTGATCTTAAATCATATAGGCAATGACATCCTATAATTAGGAATGCATGCATAATAGTGATGGTCTAAAATTAGAAAGTGAAAAATAGAACTAGTCAGTTAACTCCCACTGAACTAGTGTGTCGAAAATAGAAATTTCTCCAACATTCACTGCTCACTATGCGGGGTCGGTGCAGGATGAAAGTTGTGATGGGTGTATTGGAAGTGCCATGACATTTCAAGAGAGTTACAACAAAGATTATATAGATGGAAATGATGAATGATGACAATGAGATGTCCATTATGAACGTTGATGCAAACATGGATGATCTCAAATATTATTTGGGGACATCAGACATCCTTAAGTCTTAAAACCATCCCATACCTTCAAGGAATCTACCTAGTCTAACCATGCCAAATTTCGATGCATACAGGTAAAATTGAATAAATTTCAATGTTGGCCCCATTCACTGCTCATTGTGCAAGGTTAGTGGAAGATATTTGTGATGGGTGTATTGGAAGCTCCATGACATTTTAAGAGAGTTCCAACAAAGATTCTATAGAAGGGAATGATGAATGATGAAAATGAGATGTGCATGACGAATGTTGATGCAAATATGGACGATATCAAAGATTATGTGGGGACATCAAACATCCTTGAGTCTTGAAACCCTCACATACCGTCAAGGAATGTGTCTAGTCTAATCATGTCGAATTTCGACACATACAAACATAGATTAAAGAAATTTAAACGTTGGCCCCATTAACTACTCACTATGCGGGGTCGGTGGATGAAATTTATTATGCGTTTATTGGAAGTTCCATGACATTTCAAGAGAGTTCCAAAAAAGATTCTATAGGTGGAAATGACAAATGATGACAATGAGATGTCCATTATGAACGTTGATGCAAACATGAACGATCTCAAATATTATGTGGGGACATTAGATATCCTTGAGTCTTGAAACCCTCCCATACCTTCAAGGCATGTTTCTAGTCTAACCATGTCAAATTTTGATGCATGCGTGCACATATTGAATAAATTTCAAAGTTGGCCCCATTCACTGCTCATTGTGCGGTGTTGGTGGAAGAAATTTGTGATGGGTGTATTGGAAGTTCCATGAAATTTCAAGAGAGTTTTGACAACGATTATACATATGGAAATGGAAAGTGGTGACAATGAGACATGAACGATCTCAAATATTATTTGTGGGGTCGATGGATGTCATTAAGCCCTTAACCAGATATAACCCCTAAGAAATTAACCATTAAACTACCTAATCCCTAAGCCCCAAATCCCTTATCCCTTAAACTGTAACCCCTAATCCCTAGACCCCAAATCCCTAAATGCCATAATCCCCAAAGCCACTATCCACTTAAACCCAAACAAATTAACTATTTAGGCACAATAGGCGTTAAATTGGAAGCCAAATAGGAATCCAAACTAGAAGCTAAAAATGAAGATAAGATGGATGCTAACTAGGAAGCTAAATTGGAAGCTAAAGTAGAAGCTAAACTAGAAGCTACACTTGGTGCTAACTTGGGCTCTAAATAGCACACAAAATTGGGCGCTAAAGAAGGCGCTAAATCGGGCACTAAGTTAGGTTCTAATAGTGCCTAATTTATCATCGAATGGTGTTTCTCAACACAAATAATTCCCAAAATAGTGTCATCCCGATAAATAGTACCAAATTTTGCAAAACGTGGAGAAAACTACATTAAAAAACATCGTGGAAGAAAAAAAGGGAGCTAAATGGGAAGTTAATCACGTGGATTGTTGTAGTGATTGTTTATCTTTAGCATGCAAATATATTCCATGAATTTTGGGCTTGAAAGCGAGAATTGACATTAATTCTTCCTCGAGGTTTGTTCTCTAATATTAAGCTATCATATGACCATTATAATGAAAATATTGAAAATAGTTATTGCAAAATTATGAGGAAATTGGGAAATGTGTGTAGGGTGGCCTTTGTTTCAAAGAGATTAAGTGTAAGAGGGAACCTATGGTTGGGTGGAATTCCCTTCTTCTATAGCCAATTAGTGGTCAAATCCTACGTTCATGATATATTTATGAATATGTTGAATTAATGTGATTTATATTAGGAATTGAATTAGTTTCTAGTTTGTTCATTTTTATTTTTATGTTAAACTTGCATTTGTAACTATGTTGTCATTATCCATTGAATGATTTTATTGTGTTTTCATAAGCTTGCATTGTCATGTCTACATGCATTAATTAATTAATAGAAGTAAAATGAGGAAATTGATATTAGAGCAAGAAGTTGGTGGAAATTGGTGGTTTCAAGAAGTACCCCATATCCTCAATAGAGTATAGAGGGTATTGGGTATGCTACATATTCAGATTATAGGACTTCTTATGACAAGTATTTCCTTTCCCTAGTTATTTTTTGGGGCCATCAAAAAAATATTAGGAAAATGATTTCTATGTATGGTGGCATTTTACTCCATTCCATTAATTACAATTTTTTTCATCGCTATCGGCTCTCTATTATGAGGATGATAAATAAACTTATAGAATTTCAAATTCCCATCTTACCATCTTGGTGACATCAAGCTTCTATACACAAACTTTTATCCATTACCAACTTTTACTACAAAATTGGTAATACTATTTCCTAATGAATTAAGGGTTGACATTTCTTTTGTATTCTAGTTCAATGAATTGATGTAGGTTTGTGTTTGGCCATGCATAAGCATATGCATAAACATATCATAAATATATTATGGTCTGAAACATTATGTAAATAAAATGTTTATCTTATGGACCTAGTTCTTGGAGGGAAATGATGGATATTTTACATATATCTGTGGAATGTTAAATTTATAATAACTCATAAAATTTGACTAGAGTACTATTATTTTTATAGGTAAGGGGTTGGTAATTTCCTTCAACTTTAGTTTATTTTTCTCCTCAAACTGACTCTAGATGAATATCCTTTTCATGCTTCCATAGATATACATGCCAACTCTTAAAGATCCCATTTTTAGTTAATTCTATAGCATTTACATTTGGTCCAATTGTATTAGGGTTGTTGTTATGTGTTTTGGTAATTTCAATCTTAATTCCCTTTCCACCTTATTTTCCCTTTAGTTTCTACATGTGTTTCATTTTTAAACCCATTTCCTATTGGATGGTCAATATTTCATTGTTAAGTAACAATTTCATAAAATTAGAGCATTCTACCTTCTGTTGCATTTTAACTATATTATAATAAATAAGTGGACATGGTTGAGACTATGGCTTGTGATTCAATATTAAGTATGATTATTTGGCTTCCCAACATGATTTTATCATTTTTACTATTTCATTATTTCTTTCATAAGTTCACTATGTTGAGCATGGTTATCAATGGTTTAACCATACATATTTATAGATGTTTTTTCATCTCATTCACAATAAGAAATGTTCTCACATTAAGAAATGTTCTCTCATTCTTCAATGTAGATAGGATCTCCAACTATTCTACTTTTGGTAACTTGGAATCTCCGAGGGTTTTTCATTACGTTCATATCTCACCAATGGAAATCATTTATACTACAATGGAAGCGTCTTCTAACTAATATTATTATCATCTACTTTTTGGACATGATTATAATCATTATGCTTAAGTCACTTTTTGGTTTCATGGAGATCAAATACAAGTATTATTTTCTATGCTTAAAGTCTTTAATTTTGGTCTTAGTGTGTGGCTTGTCCCAAGCCTACTACTTTTAGATTCCCCTTAATCATATCATTCCATTTGATACTATGTATATTGTCAGCCCCAAGTTCAATCAAATTATCCATTTTATAGTGAAAATAATTTCCAAACTATAGCCCATGCCAAAAAAATACATAGTGTCATTGTGATTATTGTTTATGCCCTCATTCCTAGCTCAATCTTCCACAAAATTTGTTGTTTTCATGCTAGATTCTATATTTTTAAGAATCAAAACAGTTCATCTTGGTTATAAACATAGAAATTCATGGGTTTTAATTGTATGGATCCAAAGTATCTCTTGGCCTCAACAAAATTGGGTGAATGAAAAGTAGAAGGCACTACAACCTGATCCAATTGGCTCAACAAGGCAAAAATTGGGTGAGTGAAAAGTAGAAGGCACTACAACCTGATCCAATTGGCTCAACAAGTCAAAAAACTAGTTATAACTAGCACAATAAAGTGTTGTGAGAAATCTTACCCTACGGACATGCTAAGCTCCCCTTTGGACCAAGACCCCTATATTTGGTTCAAATAAAAAAGTAAACAAGTGGTTACTACTTTCCCTATAAATCTAAGTCAATCAATCAAGCAAGAGAGAAGAAGAATGTGGTGTACCTTATTGTGATGTTCATCCTCGCTTCTCCAATTCTTGGGCTTGATCCCCAATATCCTCAACACCACTGAAGTCTTGCAAAGACTAGAAAAGGAAATCTTCCTCCTAATCTATATGATGAGACAAAGCTAATATATCTATGAAGACTGAAATGAAAATAGACAAGAAAATGTATATGTAGAACACATGAAATTGAAGGGAATAGGCCAAGTTTATATTAATTGGAAATCCACAAGAAGGCACTTACAAAGAATACTTGAATATGCACTAACTTATCCAAACTCTCTTCATCTAACCCTTACATGAAAACCTTGAAATCAAAATGTTGATGCTTCTCCCAAGATCAAAGGTTTGATACCTAAATTCTTCCCCCTTTCACCTTGGAAATACCTTCAATTTATAGGTTTGAGAGGCACAACTACCATGATATAATGAAGGATATGGTTGAGGATATGGATCCTTAAGTTTGGATTTGGATCCTAAGATAGAGCCATAACATAGGAGTCGACCATAACAAACCTCATCCCAAGAGAGTTGGTCCTTAGAAAGAGGTGGAGGATCCCATGATTCCCTCTAACAACACTGTCTCCCCCCCTAGTGAGAGACAAAGTAACATATATCTCCCTTAACAAGGCCATAAGAGTGTTGGTGCCACCCCAGTATGGGTAGGGGAGCGCCACCCTTCTAAAATGCCCAAAATTTGTCAAAATTTCCAAGAAAAAGGTGTGTTTCTACTGTGATGAGAGGAATTCTTCTTCCAACATGACTTAGGGATTGTGAAAATTGTTTTTCATGGTGTCAAGGGATTTTGACACTAAGAAAAGTGAATGTGACACTTGGTAAGATGCATACGACACTTGCAACAGTGCATGTAACACTTAACAAGGTGCATGCGTCACATTGCGACACTTTCTACACTTAGGGTGTGACATTTTGGTGTGTAACAGAAAGCTCTCTAGTTGAATCACACACCTTTTCTAGATAACCCATAGAAATGAACATATTGAAAAAGTCCCAGTGCAAGTATACTAAGGATTCAAAGTTTGTTGATGGATTTACAAAGGTACTAATAGCCGAAGGTTTCCTTCATGGAGCCATCTTCTACCAAAATTTTGAGTCAATCCTCTAGATAACAAGAAGTAATGGTTGGGAAACTTACTTGTAAATTCCATGGCCACCTAGACTGGGCCACGATACACGAGAGAACGCTTTCTTCCTCTCCGCGGAACATACTTTAACCTACCCAACATCCAACTGAGCTATGCCACATAATTTTTTGGAAATGCATGCAATTAAAATATATACACATAGAACTCTTGTGGAGCTTTATATATTTAATGTAAATAGATAAATATGTTTCATAAATGCATGGATTCATACTGAAATACAATAAACACATACATCTAGCATATACAAGAAATACCCATAAACATACAGACAATTATAACCACGCACAAGATAAACCCATAAAACTGAACACACAAATAATAATGCAACATGTAAATTTATCACACAGTTGACACTTATCTTCGTAATAATATCACCAAATGCATGCAAACCTTCCACGAACCTCCCAGCCTTAGACCACACTTCTCATCACTCTTAGCAGAGGGTCACCCCTGAGCTGGGACTAAACTCCACCCGGGTAAAGGAATTCCTAACCAGGCTAATGTTTCATAGACAACAAGAAAGACTCTTTCACAGGTGCCAACTCAAACTAACAACCTACAGTCCCTCATTCCCCACATGCATGTCCCACCCCAAGAAGTGTGCCCCTTCTCTTCTCAACAGTCCTTCAGTTGCCCCACTTCCTTTCCAAGCTTCAACAACAGGTCAGACAAGAAGTCTCAGAGCCTTGTAGTTACAGTTTAGCACCTTCAGGAAATCAATTCCTAGTAATTATCTCACCCAGAGAGGAATTTCTCACGGGCCTAACAACCCACCTCTTCAATATCCCATGGGCCTGACAACCCACTTCTTCAGTCCCTCTCCCAAGCTAACTAGCTACACAACATGTATGGCTATGGATACAGGTTCAGGTACAATCATGAAGTTACGAAGGATAACTGATTGAGTGAGTGAGTCCTCATGGAAAATGGTTGAATGGATCACTGAATGATGGCAGGAATGATGGAAAGAATCCCCCAAAATGAGCTAAGTCCAAACAATATGTATGCATGTCCCCAACTTGACACTTGTCATGTTGGGAGCTACTTTGGCCCACTTGTCCCCAACATTAGAACTTAGGATAAAATAATTATCCATATTTTATACCTTAAGAAATATTAATATAATATTCCTTTTTGGCTTAACCTCCCTAGCTTAACCCCTTTTCCTTAACGTTTATCCCCTCCCTTTCCCTAACTAGTGGAGTTTAGTCCCGCATACTATTTTATCGTGGTAGATCTGCACGCAAAGATGTATTTTATATTAATGATGAGACATATACAAAAATAGGCACTGTTATCACCCTATAAGTTATAGGATCAACTGGTGACTGGGATATTATCTGTCTCTAGTATTTTTTTTTGACAAATGATTTTTCATTCTGCAAATAATTTGAAAAAGAAAAGAAAAAGAAAAAGAAAAGAAAAAGAAAAAGAAAAGAAAAGAAAAAGAAAAAGAAAAAGAAAAGAAAAAAAAAGAAAAAGAAAGAAAAGAAAAAAGAAAAAGAAAAGAAAAGAGGGCATGAAAGAATTGCAATAAGCCCCCATGCAATAATAGTAACTTGGTCCATACCTTTCAAGCATGGCCAAGTTCTTTTTAAATTGATGTTGATAGGATTAGTGAATGAGTTTGGCTAAACAGTTTAATCTTATCCAAAGTATCTAAGTTAGATTAGTGAATAAATCTAGCCAGACTGTCTAATCTTGGTCAGACAGCCCCAGGGTAGAATAAATTCTTAACCCAATAGTCTAATCTAGGTTAATTGTCATACAAAGCTAGGTTAGAATATAGGCTAGTTGCTTTGTTGTTTCATTTCAATAAGAACCAGTTTGATGTAAGTGTTGCACCATGTTTCAAATACTTAAAAGGTCGTTTGACTAACCCCTTGGTGGTGTTGATATGAAAAGCCTTGGAGAAAACCCGTGAAAAGGCACGTATCCTAAGTTTCCTCGGTGCATGTATTTTTCGTGCCCTCACTTATACTCCGTTCACATATTAGCGGTCCATATGATCGTGCCCATATCTACGGTGGACAGATCATTCCGGACACCGACCGTTCTACTTTTAACTAGGGGGGGGGGGGG
>ML783497.1:712075-723967 GCA_009831015.1 Picea engelmannii | reverse complement strand
CTGGACGACCCAGGATCAAGTGCGCAAATCTACGATCGGTATTGGATTCCAGACCCCCCCGTCCATTATTCCTTTAATGGAGGGGGGGGGTCCAGAATGTGTCATAAACAGTGTGCATAGATCTGCGTCTTAGAAGCAGGCACGTAGATCAACGACTCTAGATGTATTTCGGACCCGCCCGGATGATCTGCTTTTAACTGAGGGGGGGGGGTCCAGAATGGATTCTTTCCTATGGCGGGCCCCTGTCTATACATGGCAACGATCTAATGGCCCCGAGTCCCATCATCTCCTACTATCTCGCATACCGTCGTCACCTCTGGATGTCACCATTCATCTTTCTTGAAGTAGTCACGTCCCATAACTACTGTCAGTTCTTCCCCCCTAGTCATTCGTGGCAAGCCCCCTCACTATGACCTTTACCCCAATCAGTAGCCTCCATGTCACTCATCTGTATCCCTCAGTCACTGTCACCTGCCATCTCACACTCTAAGTGATCCGTTGGCCATTTATTGCTGGATGACATATCCATTAGCCAGCTGACCTATCTCCCGTGCCCAACGGACACCCATTTACCCAAAAATACCCTTTTCTTCCTATTTTCACCATTTACTCACTCATTGCACCAGAGAGATTTACCCCATTTTCTACTCCGTTACAATCAGTTGCCCCCCACCAACAACCACCCCGCTAACATTGTTTTTCTTGCAAGTACTGTTGCAGTAATGGCGCCAAATTCCAAACAAGTAGAAGGAGAGGAGAATCTGTTTCTCTCGCCTCCTGTTGACCTTGACAGGATCCCACTGGTTGACAAAGACCGCTTAATAGTGGATACAAAGTGCGATTTTGATTTTTCAGACCTTCAGTCATGGCTCAAGGAAGTCTTCTTGGACCAGAGTGATGAAATCGGACTCTGGGAGTCCAACTTACACCTTTACCTCTTCCCTCATATCCACCCTTTTCCAGAATTCATTCTCAAGTGCAGAGCCCACTACATTCCCAAGCAAAGAGCCGTCGTCTCCTCGTCCGGAGAGATCCTTTTCCTCATCACACCCGAATCTTTTGACCAGATGATGCAAATCCCCTGAGTCGATTCTGCATCACCCTTCAACCTGGAAATTCTTACAGAATTATACCAGAAAATGACCTTCCCTCAAAGGGATCAAATATTCGATCTTTTCCTTCCCCCATCCACTCAATTTCCCTCCACAAATCCTCCTTATCCTTCTTCCATGTTCTTGACTAAAGGAAACCAGATCATCTCTTCCCTTTGTGCTTTGTTAGGATACTATTCTGATCAATGGGTAGATGAACCCATTATGGGTTTTCTATCCATCTTCTCTACCGATGAAAAGCCCACCACCCAGTTTGACTTCAACACATTCCTGGAAAACAATATTCACGAACAGTTCATGAATTTCGCCATGAAAGGCATGTTTCGATACTCATCCATACTGGCATACCTGTTCGTCTTCTTCCAAGCGGACAAATTCATTTTTTCTATGAAGAAGATGGATGGGGATGGTAGACCCCAGACAGTGACAGCATGGACCTCCTTGCTCAAGCACAACTCCACAGAGTTCAGTTTCAAGGAGTTCATTGATCAATTCTACCACCCTGTGGTAAGTATGATAGGCGGCGAGCCCGAACCTTAGATAAATGATGAATTTCAAAGGATCCTACATCTCTCGGATAACACAAAGACAGGGGATTGGTATTTATATCAACATTACACCGAGATCAGAGTATACGGGTGTGAGTTGGCACCGTATAAGCTTCCCAAGTATCTGCCTGTCAGAATTTTTTCTTTGGAGTATATCAAGAAGATAATAAATTTCGATGATATCCATTTTGTGTCACTGAAGAAAAAGAAACAGCTTAGAATCAAGGGGCAGATTGGCTCTTTCATATGCAACAATCGTGGCACTGGGAAGAAACAGACAGGATGCTGAGGGAAATGAAGTTCTTCATGATCTTCCCATGGAATTATGATCCATGTGGGATCATCTCCGAGAAGAGGGTGAAAAACAAGAAAATCCCATATGTTCATGAAGCTAGGCCTGAAGTTGAAAAATTCGCAAACCAGACAGTATGGGAGCTTAACACATTGGTCGAAGTAGAACAGCAGGATCCCCCAGCCACTGTATCTCAAACAACCATGCCACAGGTCCTGAAAGAGAAAAGGCCTCGGCAAGATTTATCTCTGCCTGTCACGGAGGTATCGTCCGAAGAGTTCCAGCTGCATACTAAGAGGCCTAAGACTATGCTAGTTTCTGGCCTGACCAGATAAAAAGAAGCCCCGTCTACAACAGTGACCAAGGTTGATAGTCCACCCTTCGGTTCGAGCCTCCATAAGGTCATAACCTTAGCAGTGCTGGAGAAATCTATAGATTCTCCATTGACCACCCTGCCAGGGAAGGTGGGACAGAAGCTGAGTATCTTTGAAAAGTACGAGCTGATCAAGAAAAGGAACCAGACCCTGGCCAGCAACACTTGCACCCAGTTCTAGAAGCAGACGTCGACTGCGCAACATAGGCTGCTATCGACATTCGACACCAAGAAGGGAAAAATGCATATGGCATTCCTTCAGGCATAGGTACCTGATCCAAAGGTGATCACTGACTACAAGAGGGCCACCTTCGAATTCCAGATGAAGGACGTGCATCCGGCCGATCAGATGGATCTACACAAGCAGACAGAGGAAATGGTGTTTTACACGCTGGCGCATGCTTCCACTTCTGCGTCCAAACTGCAAGTGTCCCTGAACAATGTTCAAACACAACTCAAGTTGGAGAAGATATCGTCCTTTTCCAAGGACAATAGGATCAAGACTTTGGAGGAGCTGGTCCTCAAGATCAATTACGATCCTTTGAACGTGAAAGAAGATGAGGAAATGATAAAGAAGAAGAATGCTGACATAGCCTCCTTGAGGAAACAACTGAAGCTCCTGCCCACAGAGGATTCGTAGGTGAAGGAGATAGCAGAGAAAGAAGGACAGAAAGATGAAATGCTTAAGCTACTCATGGAGCAGAACGCACAGCTAAAGGAGATGGAAGCTGAGATGGAGAAGCTAGTAAAAGAGAAAGAGCATCTGAAGCCAATGGAATTCATTCCATTCAATGCCATTCCAATCTCAAGAGTGAGCACAACATCAGTGACAGAAGTCCCATATGCGACTCCATTAACATCCCTGGAGAAGACAGCCGACCTGGATAAGTCTATGGAAAAAATGAACCTGCAGGAAACAGAGATCAACAGGCTTAAAAAGGAGATTGAGAACCTTCAGTATCTCAAATATTCCTTTCAGATCAGCCTCTCAAAGAAAAATCAGGTGACAGATCAACCCAAATAGGAGTTACAACAGCTCCGGAAGCAAACAGTGGCAGGAAAGACTTTGGTCGAGGTCAAAGAAAGTGTATGGACAGACATCACCAAGTCCATGAATGAGATATGGCCCATGATACAGATCATGTTTGAGAAGAATGAATTGGTGCAGAGAAGCAAGCAGGCCATTGAGAAGATCATATCAGAATTGGGAGAGATGCCAACACAGGCGAACAAGATCATCAAGTTCCTGAATTCTAAGACCAGGGAAGAACTAGAAGAGCTGAAAATTGAAGACAGAATAGAGACCATCCTTGAGGTCAAAAGAGTTTTGACCAAGAGAGGATTAATTCTTCAGCTGGAAGAAAAGGTCTAGGCCATGGACCTAGGGGTACAAAGATTCTTCAGTAAGATTGAGGCTCTCCATAAGAAAGGTCTTCCTGGTCTGAAGGTAATCAATGATAAATTGATGACACTCCCAGACTACAAGAAGAGATTGGCCGATGTGGCTAAGGATAGTTCAAAGTTTGTAGGAATTCAAGGAAACATCGCTGGCAAGGAATTCCTAGATTCCCTTCAGTGGGACATTAGTATCCAACATGAGATTCGATACGTCTTCCTCACCAAACCTACCTTCGCCAAGTACACAGAAATGGATGCAGTGTATCGAAGGCTACTCAAAGTCAACATGCCCAGTCATCTCCGATGCGAGAAAATCTATGATTTGATCGAGTAGTATATGAGCTATCCCAGTCCAGTCATTTGTCCAGTCAGATGAGGTCGTGTAGAGGCTTCATCAATGGCCCACCTAGAAATCAGCATGCAGTTACACCACATCATCAAGCAGCTCCTAGATTTAGGAAATTTGTCAAGTTAGTTAGGCTAAAAATAGATTTAGCACGTCCTGATCATTAATGACAGGATCGTTTGTAATTTGAGTTATAAATACTTCATCTTTCGAAGTATTGGGTTCTGTTGATCTTCACACCCCAAAGCTATCAGACTGTAATATTTTTGAAGAGATCTTCCATTAATAAAAAGGAGGCACTTTTATAGGATTCTTGCGTGTATTTACTGGTGATGTTTTTCTCTCTAAGTTGAATGTTATTCTTTCTTTGTTATCATATTGTTTTCTGAATCTAATCTTTAGAAGTAACGAACGTTGCAGGATTTATCTCGTATACCCTGTTTCCGACTCGAAAGATTTTAGTGTTTTATCTTCTGGTGTTTTCAATAAAGAAATTCTTAACTGCTTCTTTGTTGAAATTATCTTTCTCATCTTTTCTGTTGTTCCTCATTTTTACTCTCGAAGAATCCAATGATTATATTATCTCGCCCTATGAAAGTTTTCCTTTGCGTTTCTGGTTTGGATTTCATCTTTATTTAAAACACAGACCCCATATCCCAATGGATGTGTATATTGTCTCAACCAACTCGACAAATACTATAATGACAAAAACCGACCTATTTATTTACCTAGCCTAATATTTGAAATTTGAAACATAGCTAAATCATATAGAGAGATCCCTCTCTGAAGTTGGAAGGGCTAGATCCTAGCTTCAAAAGCGGTTTGATAAAGTTACATTTTGTGGATTTCTTCTGTTGTTAACCTCTTGGAAATTTACAGAGTGCTAACATAGTGGCGACTCAACTGGGGAAGAGAACTAAAAATTTATAATTTCACGTTTTCTTTCCCTAAAAAGAAAGTCTGTTCCTGAAATATTGCTAATTTAAGAAGAAAGTAATGTTTAGAGGTTGATTAAAATTTGTACATATTATTTTCGGACTCATAAAACTAAAAATTATATATATATAAAAAATCAAAAAGAAATCTGGCTCCCAAGAAAGTTTATACTCGATCTCATCCAGACCCAGAACATGCGATAGTGACAGATAACCCAGAACAATTGCTCAGGAAAAAGACCATAGCTGAAGGCTCAGTAAGCCATACTCCCTTTCATAAGTCACTTTCCTTTTCAGGGGAGCTCGTTACCTTACAAAACCCTGACTTTGACACCTTTTCCCAACAAAGCCTGGTTAGAACACGATCTGATAGTTTTGTGACTGGAATCATTTTTTACTCAACCGTTTTGCAACCCCGAACCCCTGAAGTTCTATCTCCCACTGCTAAACTGCAAACCACTCCCTCAGTGCTACCCAGTCCCCCCTCATCCTCATCTTCAGTCACTACCTCGCCGATCACCCAGCCTGTTATCCTACCTCCTCCACACATCATGGTATCTAGATATGATCCCTTGGTGTTGGCTGTGCCTCTTCATGCCATGCCCCAAGACTATCAAATGAGACTTCCACATTTCGATGCAACATGACCTTTAAATGCCCAACAACATGTTGATAAAATGAATGATTATTACGATCTGCATGAAGTAGACGAGGCTGACGTTCAAATGAGATTGTTTGCCCAAAGTTTGACAGGTGACGTTAAAAAATGGTACAAAGGTTTGCGTGCCACCTCAGTCCTTGACATTATCGCATTCCAAAGGAGTTTTCTAGACAGATGGGAGGTAAAGAAAAACCCTCTCCAAATCTTGTCAGAATACAAAAATATTAGAAGAAATCAAGGTGAGACAGTGCAAGATTACTGCACTCATTTCAATAACCTGTACAACGCAATCCCAGCTGAAATCAAACCTCCAAAGGGTTTGGTATTGATAAAATTCCCTGATGGTTTCGATGCTGATATGTTGTACCAACTCAGGGAAAGGAACTCTACCACCCTGGAAGACATGCAGAAAAGTGCAATAAGTGTGGAGGCCAATTTGTTGGCAAAAAGATCCTGACAGAGGTCAGAGAGGAGAGTCACCATTAAAGAGGAACCTTCCATGTCAACCTTTGATTCCAAATTGGATTCCTTGCCCAGAGAAATAGAAAGAATGATGGAAAGACTTACTGTGTCAGATAGAAATCCTCCAAGAGAAAACCCACCAGCTCCTCAGGTTCGAAATCCTAACTTCAGGAGAAACCCTCCTCAAATCAGATAGAGGGATCCTAGGGATCAAAGAGAGCAGAGAGGTCCAGATCAGTAGATCAGACCTCCCCTACAATAAAATTATGTTGATGAAGGGGGGGAAGTGATCGAGGAATTTGAGGATGCTCACATAAATCTCATGGGCATTCACGATAACGAAGTTATTTTCCTTACCCAAGAAGAGCAAGAAATTTTTCTTCTCAATCAAACAAAAGTAAGTGAAGAAGTCGAAGATGCAGAACAACAGGCATTCAAAAATTCCATTTTGGAGGTACACCGGCAGTATAATCTGCGGAGTAAAAAGACAGAAGGTAGTTCCCCAAAAAAGACGATTGAAATGAAGAAGGTAGTCGAAACCAAGAAGGCCTCTGAGACATCTGCCGAGAAGATTCCTGAGAAGAGTTCTGCCAAAGTTCCTGCGAAGAAAAACCTTACTATTATGAAAAGATCGTCACAGCCCAAGGTTTCACCTGTTAATCCACCAAGTACTTCTATTCAGAAGAATGTGGTGGACAAACCAGAATTGATGAGCCAACGCAGAGCTCCTACACCTTTCAGCCTTGAGGGGGAATTAGCCAAAGTAAAAATTCCCATTCCACTTTCCAAGTTGATGAACAAAGATGCTTATCATTCATAAGTGATTAAAGTGATGACCATTGAACCTGACATAGGTACGAAATCCTTAACCGTCAGATCAACAAACCATTCTAATACTATGAACCTTACAGATGATCAACCTGAACTTCTATTCGGACCTGAAGTAGATGGCCGAGACGATAATGGTGATGTCTCTCCTTTTTACATTAGTTTAAACATACATGACCTGATCTTGCATAATGCTATGCTGGATTTAGGTGCCCCCCACAATTTGATGCCTAAAGCAGTGATGGAGAAACTAGGACTGGAAGTCACCAGACCTTACAAGGATTTACACTCATTTGACTCCAGTAAAGTTAGATGTATTGGTTTGATCAAGGACTTATGTATCACCTTGGCTCAGATTCCTACAAAGAGCATGGTCATGGATGTGGTAGTTGCAGACATCCCTCTGAAGTATGGGATGTTTCTATCCCAGTCTTGGGGGGATAAGTTGAAAGGTACCCTGCAGCTAGATATGTCATATGCCACTATCCCAGTTTTCGGGCAACAAAGAAGGCTATACAGAGAAACATTGATGAAATACATGGTTAGTAGCCAAAAAAGACCACACAACTATCCTCTTTACTCCATGCATTCCAACTTGGATTCTTTTATCTTGTACAATGATGGTGACACGGCAGAACAAGATACTCAGCTGGGAGAAGATACATCTAGTCAAGATGAAGGCCAAAAAATCATTGAGGTAGCAAGGAAGGAAAACGTGATAACTGAAGAGCTACCAATAGATTTCTAGAGCATGGATTTTGATGGAGCAGTAAGCAAAGAAGGAGCTGGAGCAGGAGTCTGGCTACATAATCAAAGAAACAGGTATTCAAAAAACCATTCTTACAAATTAAATTTCCAATGCACTAACAATATTTCCGAGTATGAAGCCTTGATGCTCGGTCTGAAGCTTTTGAAAAGAGTTGTTGCTAAACAGATTATGGCAAGAGGTGATTCTGAGCTGATAATCAAACAAATCAAAGGTGAGTACGTTGTGAAACACCCATGTCTTAGAGCTTATAGGAATGTTGTTCTTGATTCCCTTAGATGTTTCACTGAAGTTGACTTGCAGGTAATGCTGAGGGGACAAAACATTCTGGCGGATGGATTGGCTACGTCAGTAGCCACATGTAAGATTCCTTTCTACTCGACTTGCCCATACACTGTTGAGGTGAAATGCAGACCAACCGTTCCTGACAATATCAGGTACTGGCAAGTGTTTGGTAATGATGATCAAATCGAAGACTTTTTGCAGTGTAAAAATTATTTTGAATGTACAAATATAGATTTAGAGAGCGAAGATGAAAATGTAAATAGATCTGATTTTGAAATTGCTAGTGTAAATAGTGTAGATTCAGGAGAATTAGGCGATGATGAGATGGATGCCGATATTTTACATTTGAAAAGTAATGTTTTTCCTAGGGGTCTAGTTCCCTTAGAGGACTTGTTTGATTTTAACGATGTAGCCAAAAAACTGAAAATTGAAGCCAATGGACAAGAGGTAGAGGACTGTAATATAGGGACCGAAGAGAAACCCAGGATAGTCAAACTGTCTAAATCATTACCCCCTGAGAAAAAACTCAAATACATTGAGTTGTTCAAAGAATATTCCGATGTCTTTGCCTGGGGTTATGAGGATTTGAAAGCTTATGATTCCAACATCATACAACACAGGATTCCAATAAAAGAAGACCAAAAACTGTTCAGACAGAAACTTAGGAGGATAAATCCCAAGTTACTCCCTCTGATAGAAAAGGAAATCAAAAAAATGTATGATGCCAAAATCATAGTCCCATTGCATTTTACCAAATGGGTCTCTAATTTGGTCCCTACATGTAAGAAATCTGGGGAAATCAGACTTTGCATAGATTTCCAAAATCTGAATAAGGTCTCCCTAAAGGATAATTACCCCTTGCCCAAAATGGACCACATCCTACAAAGGGTGGTTGGATCCAGTTGAATCTTATTGCTAGACGGGTTCTCGGGTTATAATTAGGTCCTAGTTCACCTAGATGACCAAGACAAAACCACTTTCACCACACCATGCGGCACTATCATGTATGTGAAAATGCCTTTTGGTTTGATGAACGCTGGAGCCACTTTCCAGAGAGCGATGGATATCGCCTTTGTGGAAGAATTAGGTAAGTTTATTGTCGTCTATTTGGATGATGTAACTGTGTTTTCCCGATCTGATGATGAACACCTGCGACACCTCAGACGAGTCTTCGAGAAATGTAGAAGGTTTGGGATTTCTTTAAATCCTAAGAAAATCCTTTTCGGACTAGAGGAAGGCAAACTTCTAGGACACATCATATCCAAGGATGGAATCAAAATTGACCCTAGCAGAATCGAGGCCATACAAAAATTAGAACACCCAAGAAGCATCAAAGAATTACAGTATTTTATCGGGAGAATAAACTTTCTTCAAAGATTCATTCCCAATCTGGCAGAGCTCCTCAGAAACATTACAAATATGTTAAAAAAGGATGTAAAAATAAAATGGGACACTGAGTCCAGACAATCTTTCGAACAAGTCAAACGAGCACTCACAGAGGCCCCTGTCTTAATCAGTCCTGATTTTACCAAGGATTTCTATCTTTTTTCTTTCGCTTCCGAACATACTATAGCAGCGGTATTACTACAAAAGAACAACAAAGGGTATGAACAACCCATATCTTTCTTTAGTAAAGCGTTAAGAGACGCTGCTCTGAATTACAAGATAATGGAGAAACAATCTTTTTCCTTGGTAAAATCCATAAAAGACTTTAGAGTCTACATTCTCCATTCCCACACCATAGCATATGTTCCAAATGTGGTAGTAAAAGACATTTTGACCCAGAACAATCTGGATGGAAGAAGAGGAAATGGATTGCTGTCATTTTAGAATACGACATAGAGATTAAGCCTATGAAACTAATCAAGGGTCAAGGCCTAGCAAAATTAATAGCTGAATCTAATTTCCATGCTCTTGACATTAATTTTTTAGCTGCAGCAGATGAACAGGGCTAGATGGCGACTCCAAGCGTGAGAGAGGTATTTCTCAACTCTCCATGGTACACAGACCTTATATTCATTTTGCAAAATTTACAAGCTCCCCCTGGTTTGACTAAGACTAAAGCTAGATTTTTAAAGTTGAAAGCCTTAAAATTCTATATTCTAGAAGGCAATTTGTATTGGAAAGACCCTGGAGGTATTCTGTTAAATTGTTTATTGAAAGATGAAGCTGACAACGTGTTACAAGAATTTCATGCAGGAGAATGTGGTGGCCATCTGAACTGGAAGGTCACAGCCAACAAAATACTCAGAGCTAGATTCTATTGGCCCGCCCTATTCGCCGATGTACATCATAAAGTGACTGCGTGTCATCAATGTCAACTATTTGAAGGCAAAACGAAACTCCTCCCTCTACCTCTGAAACTGATCTCAGTTGAAGCCCCTTTCCAGTAATGGGGATTGGACTTCATTAGAGAAATACACCCCCCTTCTTCAGGTCACCATAGGTGGATTCTCACTGCCACCGATTATTTTACCAAATGGATCAAAGTGGTACCAAGCAGGCAAGCCACTAACTCTATTATTATCAAATTCTTTGAAAATAATATCGTGTCTCACTTTGGATGTCCTAGAAAGATTATAATTGATAATGCAACTACTTTTTGGTCGAAGAAACTCATAGTTTTCTGCAACCAGTATCACATTGGTTTGGGACATTCCACAACGTACTACCCTCAAGGGAATGGGCTGGAGGAATCTTCAAACAAAACCTTGGTAAACATCATCAAGAAAACATTGTAGGAAAACAAGAAATCGTGGCATAACAAGATGGTGTTCGCATTGTGGGCTGACAGACTGACCACCAAAAGGTCAATCGGTATGTCACCATACCAGTTGGTCTATGGCAAAGAAGCAATTTTCCCCACTTCCTTAGGAGTCCCTATCATGAAGTTGCTTCAAGAGGTACAAGCCAAGCCAAATGACTCACAGAGAAGGATCAACCAGATGATCCATTTGTTGCAGTCTAGGGAAGACATTTTCAACAAGACTCAGGTAATCCAAGAAAGCATCAAGAATATTTTTGACAAAAGAACCAAGGAAGATGATTTTGAGCTAGGAGATTTGGTGCTGATATGGGACGCCAGAAATGAAGACAAGGGAAAACATGGAAAATTTGACAGTCTGTGGAGAGGACCATGCATGATTCAAACATTCAGGGGGAACAACGCTTTCTTGCTAAACTACGTCGATGGGATAGATCTACCAGGAGGACCTGTAAATGGCAGAATGCTGAAGCATTACGTGCCACCTCAGTAGAGACTCGAATTTTTACTCACCATTGTACATACCATTTTTATTTTTCCCCTGCATTTTCTGAGCGAAGAACATTAGTCGGTTGGTTGAAGCCTGAAGAAAAGGCCCTTAAGCTACTGACCACTGTTCTTCCAATTTTTGAGAATAAAACCAACGAAGGCTACTAGGCAGAAATTCTCAGAATAACCAGGACCAGGATTCTTGGCACTTCACATGGAAAGTACCATCCCCAGGTGGAGCCGCTGTTATCACCCTATAAGTTATAGGATCAATTGGTGACTGGGATATTATCTGTCTCTAGTATTTTTTGTTGACAAATGATTTTTCATTCTGCAAATAATTTGAAAAAGAAAAAAAAAAAGAAAAAGAAAAGAAAAAGAAAAAGAAAAGAAAAGAAAATAAAAAGAAAAAGAAAAGAAAAGAAAAGAAAAAGAAAGAAAAGAAAAAAGAAAAAGAAAAGAAAAGAGGGCATAAAAGAATTGCAATAAGGCCCCATGCAATAATAGTAACTTGGTCCATACCTTTCAAGCATGGCCAAGTTCTTTTTAAATTGATGTTGATAGGATTAGTGAATGAGTTTGGCTAAACAGTTTAATCTTAGCCAAAGTATCTAGGTTAGATTAGTGAATAAA
>ML783497.1:688116-711458 GCA_009831015.1 Picea engelmannii | reverse complement strand
GGGGGGGGGGTTCAGAATGGAATCTTTCCTCTGGCGGGCCCCTGTCTATATGTGGATAAGATATAATGGCCCTGAGTCCCATCATCTCCTACTGTCTAGCATACCGTCGTCACCTCTAGACGTCACCATTCATCTTTCCTGAAGTAGTCATGTCCCATAACTGCTGTCAGTTCTTCCCCCCCAGTCATTCGTGGCAAGCCCCCTCACTATGACCTTTACCCCAATCGGTAGCCTCCATGTCACTCATCTGTATCCCTTAGTCACCGTCACCTTCCATCTCACACTCTAAGTGATCCGTTGGCCATTTATTATTGGATGACATATCCATTAGCCATCTGACCTATCTCCCGTGCCCAATAGACACCCATTAACCCAAAAATACCCTTTTCTTCCTATTTTCACCATTTACTCACTCATCGCACCAGAGATATTTACCCCATTTTATCCTCCGTTATAA
Source organism: Picea engelmannii (assembly GCA_009831015.1). Lineage (NCBI taxonomy): Eukaryota > Viridiplantae > Streptophyta > Pinopsida > Pinales > Pinaceae > Picea > Picea engelmannii. Next base: position 711,001 of record ML783497.1, on the reverse strand, counting down.
TCAGTTTCCCCCCACCAACAACCACCTCGCTAACATTGTTTTTCTTGCAGGTACTGTTGTAGTAATGGCGCCAAAGTCCAAACAAGTAGAAGGAGAGGAGAATATGTTTCTCCCGCCTTCTGTCGACCTTGACAGGATCCCACTGGTCGACAAAGACAACTTAATAGCGGATGCAAAGTGTGATTTTGATTTTGCAGACCTTCATTCATGGCTCAAGGAAGTCTTCTTGGACCAGAGTGATGAAATAGAACTCTGGGAGTCCAACTTACCCCTTTACCTCTTCCCTCATATCCACCCTTTTCCAGAATTTTCTCTCAAGTGCCAAGCCCACTACATTCCCGAGCAAAGAGCCGTCGTCTTCTCATCCGGAGAGATCCTTTTCCTCATCATGCCCAAATATATTGACCAGATGATGCAAATCCCCAGAGTCGACTCTGCATCACCCTTCAACTTGGAAATTCTTATAGAATTATACCAGAAAATGACGTTCCCTCAAAGGGCTCAAATATTCGATCTTTTCCTCCTTCCATCTGCTCAATTTCCCTCCACAAATCCTCCTTATCCTTCTTCCATGTTCTTGACTAAAGGAAACCATATCATCTCTTCCTTTTGTGCTTTGTTAGGATACTATTCCGATCAATGGGTAGATGAGCCCATTCTGGGTTTTCTATCCATTTTTTCTACCGATGAAAAGCCCACCACCCAGTTTGACTTCAACACATTCCTGACGAACAATATTCACAAACAGTTCATGAATTTCACCATGGAAGGCATGTTCCGATACTCATCCATACTGGTGTACCTTTCATCTTCTTCCAAGTGGACAAATTCATTTTTTCCATGCAGAAGATGGATGGAGATGGTAGACCCCAGGCAGTGACAACATGGACGTCCTTGCTCAAGCACAACTCCACAGAGTTCAATTTCAAGGAGTTCATTGATCAATTCTACCACCCTGTGGTAATTATTCTAGGTGGCAGGCCCGAGCCTCAGATAAATGATTAAGTTCAAAGGATCCTGCATCTCTCGGATAACTCAAAGACAGGGGATTGGTATTTATATCAATATTACACTGAGATCAGAGTATATGGGTGCGAGTTGGCACTGTATAAGCTGCCCAAGTATCTGCCTATCATAATTTTTTCTTTGGAATATATCAGGCAGATAATAAATTCCGATGATATCCATTTTGTTTCACTAATGAAAAAGCAACATCTTAGAATCAAGGGGTAGATTGGCTCCTTCATCTGTAACAATTGTGGCAGTGGGGAAGAAGCAGACAAGATGCTGAGGGAAATGAAGTTCTTCATGAGCTTCCCATGGCATTATGATCCATGTGGGATCATCTCTGAGATGAGGGTGAAAAACAAGAACATCCCATATGTTCATGAAGCTAGGCCTGAAGTTGAAAAATTCACAAACCAGACAGTATGGGAGCCTAACACATTGGTCGAAGTAGAACAACAGAATCCCCCGGTCACTGTATCTCAAACAACCATGCAATAGGTCCCGAAAGAGAAAAGGCCTCTACAAGATTTATCTTCACCTATCATGGAGGTATCATCCGAAGAGTTCTAGCTGCATACTAAGAGGCCTAAGACTATGCCAGTTCCTGGCCCGACCGAAGAAAAAGAAGCCCCATCTACAACAGTGACCAAAGTTGATAGGACACCCTTCGGTTTGAGCCTCCATAAGGTCATAACCTCAGTAGTGCTGGAGAAATATATAGATTCTCCATTGACCACCCAGCCAGGCAAGGTGGGACCGAAGCTGAGTATCTTCGAAAAGTACGAGCTGATCAAGAAAAGGAACCAGACCCTAACCAACAACACTTGTGCCCAGTTCTGGAAGCAGATGTCGACTGTAAAACATAGGCTGCTATCGACATTCGACACCGAGAAGGGTAGAATGCATATGGCATTCCTCCAGGCATAGGTACCAGATCCAAAGGTGATCACTGACTACAAGAGGGCCACCTTCGAATTCCAGACGAAGGACGTGCATCCGGCCGATCAGATGTATCTGCGCAAGAAGATAGGGGAAATGGTATTTTACACGCTGGCGCATGCTTCCACTATTGCGTCCAAACTGCAAGTGTCCCTGAAAAATGTTCAAACACAACTCAAGTTGGAGAAGATATCCTCCTTTGCCATGGACAATAGGATCAAGACTTTGGAGGAGCTGGTCCTCAAGATCGGTTACGATCCTTCGAATGTGAAAGCAACTGAGGAAATGATAAAGAAGAAGAATGCTGACATAGCCTCTTTGAGGAAACAATTTAAGCTCCTACCCATAGAGGATTCACAGGTGAAGGATATAGCAGAGAAAGAAGGAGAGAAAGATGAAATCCTTAAGATACTCATGGAGCAGAAAACACAGCTAAAGGAGATGGAAGCTGAGATGGAGAAGCTAGTAAAAGAGAAAGAGCAACTGAATCCAATGGAAGTCATTCCATTGAATTCCATTCCAATCTCAGGAGTGAGCACAACATCAGTGATAGAAATCCCATCTGCGACTCCATTGACATCCCTGGAGAAGACAACCAACCTGGCTAAGTCTATGGAAAAAATGAACCTGTAGGAAATAGAGATCAGCAGGCTTAAAAAGGAGATTGAGAACCTTCAGGAACTCAAGTCTTCTTTTCAGATTAGCCTCTCCAAGGAAAAGCAGGTGACAGATCAGCTCAAACAGGAGTTACAACAGCTCTGGAAGAAAACAGTGGCAGGAAATACTTTGGCCGAGGTCAAAGAAAGTGTATGGACAGACATCACCAAGTCCATGAACGAGATATGGCCCATGATACAGATCATGTTTGAGCAGAATGAATTGGTGCAGAGAAACAAGCAGGCCATTGAGAAGATCATATCAGAATTGGGAGAGATGACAGCACAGACGAACGAGATCATCAAGTTCTTGAATTCTAAGACCAGGGAAGAACTGGAAGAGATGAAAATTGAAGACAGAACAGAGACCATTCTTGAGGTCAAAAGAGTGTTGACCAAGAGAGGATTAATTCTTCAGTTGGAATAAAAGGTTCAAGCCATGGACCTAGGGGTACAAAGATTCTTCAGTAAGATTGAGGCTCTCCAGAATAAAGGTCTTCCTGGTCTGAAGGTAATCAATGATAAATTGATGACACTCCCAGACTACAAGAAGAGATTGGATGATGTGGCTAAGGACAGTTCAAAGTTTGCAGGAATTCATGGGAGCATTACTGGCAAGGCATTCCTAGATGCCCTTCAGTGGGACATCAATATCTAACATGAGATTTGATACATCTTCCTCACCAAAACTACCTTCGCTAGGTACACAGAAATGGATGAAGAGTATCGAAGGCTACTCAAAGTCAATGTGCCCAGTCATCTCCGATGGGAGGAACTCTGTGATTTCATCGAGTAGAAGATGAGCTATCCCAGTCTAGTCATTTGTCCAGACAAATAAGGTCATGCAGAGGCTTCATCAATGGCCCACCCAGAAATTAGCTTTCAGTTACACCACATCATCAAGAAGTTCCTAGATTTAGGAAATTTGTCAAGTTAGTTAGGCTAAAAATAGATTTAGGACGTCCTGATCATTAATGACAGGATCGTTTTTAATTTGAGTTATAAATAATTCATCTTTCAAAGTATTGGGGGTTGTTTATCTTCACACCCCGAAGCTATCAGACTGTAATATTTTTGAAGAGTTCTTCCATTAATAAAAAGGAGGCACTTTTATAGGATTCTTGGGTGTATTTACTGGTGATGTTTTTCTCTCTAAGTTGAATGTTATTCTCGCTTTGTTATCATATTGTTTTCTGAATCTAATCTTTAGAAGTAATGAACGTTGCAGGATTTATCTCGTATACCCTGTTTCTGACTCGAAATATTTTAGTGCTTTATCTTCTGGTGTTTTCAATAAAGAAATTCTTAACTGCTTCTTTGTTGAAATTATCTTTCTCATCTTTTCTGTTGTTTCTCATTTTTACTCTCGAAGAATCCAGTTATTATATTATCTCTCCCTATGAAGGTTTTCCTTTGCGTTTCTGGTTTGGATTTCATCTTAATTTAAAACACAGACCCCATAGCCCAATGGATGTGTAGACTGTCTCAACCAACTCGTCAAATACTATAACGACAAAAACCGACCTATTTATTTACCTAGCCTAATATTTGAAATTTGAAACATAGCTTAATCATATAGAGAGATCCCTCTCTGAAGTTGGAAGGGCTAGATCCTAGCTTCAAAAGCGGTTGGATAAAGTTACATTTTGTGGATTTCTTCTGTTGTCAACCTCTTGGAAATTTACAAAGTGGTAATAGGCACACTAGCCTTTAGCATCTAGTCTCTCTAGCCTAATAAAAACATAAGCCTCCTAGCTTATAATAACTAGCTCACCAGCCTATAAAACAAAACATATACACAAAGTCTCCCTGGCCTCAAAATTGCTCGCACTTAAGTTGTTGCGCGCTGTATCCTAGAATGTGCACACTTCATCATTTTATTGCACAATACATGTGCGCATTATGCCATGAAAGGTGCATATGAAAATGATATCAAACAACTCACCATCTTAAGTACATTTTCATTTACATTTACAATTGGGTTCAGCCTAGGGATATTACAATCCCCTCCCCTTATTTATGCACTATCTTTAGTGCATTATGTAAACACATACAAAAAAAAATTCTAAAATCCTCAAAAAGATGCGAGTATTCTTCCCGCGTTGCATCCTCATGCTCCCAAGTAGAGTCCTCAGGACCGTACTAGGTCTATTGGCCCTTTACAATCTCTATGGCTCGATTTTGGAGCTGTTTGATTTTCCAGCCCAGAATGCGTACCGGATGCAATTGAAAAGCGCCTTCTTGCTCCACCTGAATCACATTCCAATCAATAACATGATTAGCATCAGGTATATATTTCTTGAGTAATGATACATGGAATACATTATGAACAGACATAGATGCAAGCAATGCAATCATTTAAGCTACTGGACCAATCCTCTCTAGGATTTCAAACACCCCACAATAGCAAGATGCCAACTTTGAACAATTTCCCAACTTTGGGGAACTTCTGTCAGCCTTCACTTTCAAGAAGACATGGTCCCCAACTTTAAATTCCCTGTGAGTTCTTCCCTTATCAACATAGATTTTCTGCCTGTCTTGGGCAACCTTTAAATTTTATTTTATTTTCAACATTTGCTCCTCCATTTCCCTAATTAAATCTGGCCTAGCCACTGCTCTATCTGCTGGTTTATCCCAACTTACTGGTGTGTTTCACTTTCTTCCATAAAGTTCCTCAAATGGGCTCATCTTTAGAGATGCTTGGTAACCATTGTTATAAGCAAATTCTACCAAGTGTAGGTAGTCTTCCCATTTTGATGGTTTATCCATCACATACATCCTCAACATATCCTCAATCACTTGATTCACCCTCTTTGTTTGTCCATCTGATTCTGGATGATAAGTTGTACTAAAATTCAAATTTGTTCCAAACCCATTAAATAATCCATTCCAAAAATTTGAGGTAAATTTTGGATATTTGTCAGACACAATTGTCTTGGGTATGCCACGTAATCAAGCAATGTATTTCATATATACATCAACAATGTTGGCTGCCTTGTGAGTGAGCTTAACTGGAATAAAATGGGCAACTTTAGTAAGCTTATCCACTACTACCATGACAGAATCATGTTGTTTATTTGTTTTGGGAAGTTTGGTGATGAAATCCATGGTTACAACTTTCCACTTCCACTCAGAAATGGGTAATGGTTGTAGCAAACCAATTGGGTGTCTATGCTCAGCCTTTACCTTTTGACATTCCAAACATTTGGCAATAAAATCAATGACTTCTTTCTTCATGCCTAGCCAATAATATTGGCTTTTGATAGCTGCAATAGTTTTCTGATATCCTGGGTGCCAAGCATAAGGTACATTATGCATTTCTCTCAATATTAGATTTTTCAATTCCTGGGTATTTCGTACATAAATTCTTCCCCTGTACATGAGAATTTCATTTTTTTTTTTTATAATATACTGGGGGAATTGAAAAATCACGTTTCTCGTACTTGCGTGACACATGGTCGATACCTGTCTGCTACCACTATAACCCCAGGTGCGCCACACAACCCGCACGCATGGAACACAAGTAAATCAGGGTGAGAATCGAACTTGAGACCTCATTTACATATTTCCTTCAATTTACATGACACTTGCCAATCGGTGTACACCCCTGCGGGCATGAGAATTTCATCATTATCTAGCTTGTATTCTTCAATTTTCTATTGTAAATTACCTTGTTGTAATCTTTCCACTAATTCCCTGTATTGCAAATCTAATTTTGCAGCCTTCAAAATTATGTGTTTCAAATCTGATTGGTACATGCTAATGGTTGTAGCATGCAATTCATGCACTCTTCTGTTGAGTGCATCAACCACTTTGTTCTCTTTCCCCTTGATATGCTTTATATCAAAGTCATATTCACTCAGAAATTCTAACCAAATGATTTTCATAGAATTTAGAGTTGGCTAATCAAATAAATATTTCAGACAATTATTGTCTGTCGTTAGCTTAAACCTTTTCCCCATGAGGTAGTGTCTCAATTTCCTCAAGGCATGCACTATGGCTTCCAACTCCAAATCATGAGTGGCATAGTGTCTTTCATGTTCCTTCAACTTCCTTTCTTCATAACATATAACAAACACATTTTGACTGAGGACTCCACCAAGTCCTTCTTGACATGCATATGTGCATACAATGAATTCTTCATTTGGGTCTGCAATCCTTAGTATTGGAGCACTTGTTAATAATTATTTCAAGTGTTGGAAACTCTTTTCACAATCCAATGTCCACTGAAACTTCACACCCTTCTTTTGTAAGGAAGTAATTAGGTGTGGAATCTTTGAGAATCCTTCAATAAATCTCCTGTAGTAGCCTGCAAGGCCCATGAATGATCTAAACTATGTCACATTCTTTGGCACTAACTATTCTCTAATGGCTTCTATCTTCTCAGGATCCACTGCTATCCCATCCTTTGAAATGATATGTACCAAATAATGAATTTGCTTTTGATAAAATGATCACTTGCTCAATTTGGCATACAACTGATGCTCCCTTAATACTTGCAACACCATCCTCAAATGATGCTCATGCTGTTGTTCTGACTTGGAATATATAAGAATGTCATCCAAAAATAGAATGACGTCTAAATATTATTGGAAAACACCATTCATTAATCACATGAAAACAACTGGTGCATTTGACAACCCAAATGGCACCACTGTGAACTCATAATGACCATACCTTGTTATGAAGGCGGTCTTGCTAATATCTTCCTCTTTAATCCTTACCTAATGGTATCCTGACCTTATATCTATCTTGGAAAATATCTTTGCATCCTTCAATTGATCAAAAAGGTCATCAATTCTTGGCAGAGGATACTTGTTCTTAACAGTCACTTTATTCAACTGTCGGAAATCAATGCACAATATTAATGTCCCATCTTTCTTCTTCATGAACAAGACTGGGGCACCCCAAGGTGACACACTTGGGTGTATATACCCCTTCTTCAAAAGTTCTTCAAGCTGCATTTGCAACTCCTTCAGCTCTGGTGTACTCATTATGTAAGGAGTCTTTGACACTGGAGGTGCTCCAGGCATTAAATTTATAGAGAAATCAATATCTCTCTTTGGGGGTAGTCCCAGTACCTCCTTGAAAACATTTTCAAAATCTTCCAAATTTGGCACCTTATCTTTAGGTGTCTCTTCCATATGGGCTGTAAATATTTGACATCCCTTTTTGTAACATTTCTTCAACTACAATGCTGAAATTTATCTGATGGTTATTGCCCTGGGAATTCCCTACACTTTCCTTATGTTCCTTTCCTCATCAAAGCAAGTGAATTCCTTGTTATGATAGTCTAGTATAGAATGATGTTGATCCAAACAATCCATCCCAATTAGACAGTCATAGGAACCTAAAGGCAATATGTTCAAATCTTCCCTGGTGTTCGGTCCATTCATGTCCATAAGACATGACTTAACCATCTCATTAACTTTTCCTTTGGCTCTGGTAGCCAGCTGCACCAACCAAGATTTTTCATGCTTGCTTCTTGGCAAATGAAAACTTTACACCATATTAGGATCTATATAACTATGACTAGCTCATGAATCAATTAAAAGAGAAATGGTTTGGTTGTTGATCATACCTTCCACTTCAATCATATGTGACTGATACTATGCTTTCTTGTTTTGCAGGGATGCATAGATCCTTGGTACATTTCTGCCCATGTCCTCCATTGTTTCAGCTTGCTGTACATTGTGAACAATCCTCACTTTTTCACTTCTGTGGGGACAATCTATGAACATATGCTCTCCTTTACAACCCCAACATTGAATCGGTGGTTGCCTTGGCCTTTGACTTCCTGCCTTAATCATTCTGGGTTCTCTAGGAGTTTGTTGTCCCTGAGTATTATTTCTGAAGAATGGTGGCTTAGATCCCTTCTTCCTCTGATCCATCTTGAATTTATTTTTGTCTTCCCAAAATTTTTGGAAAGTTGTCCTTTCTTTTTGCTGATCATATATGAATTTAGCTCGACTTATGGTCTCCTCCAATGTTTTTGGATCATCATATTGTATTTTGTCACTGATGAATGATGGCAATCCACTCAAATACCTTTGAATATTAATTGTCTCATCCTTAATGAAAGAGACATACTTCAGTAGTTCTAAAAACCTTCTCTCATATTCATCTATGGTCATACTCCCAAGCTTGAGTTCAAAGAACTCTTTCATTTTCTTGTCATAGTATCTCTTAGTCAAGTATTTCTTCTCAAAATAATTATTGAATTCCCTCCAAGCAACACTTTTCTCTTTAATGTGTTGCACTTGCACAAGCTGATCCCACTACATGGATGTCTTTCCCTTGAGTTGATAGATGGAAATTCTACCTTCTGCATGAGAAGAATAATTATTCAATTGAAAATACTTTCTCATGCCCAACAACCATGTCTATGCATCTTCATCATTCTTGTGCTCACCATCAAATGTAGGAGGTTTGATTTTGTTCATTTCTCCTCGTAGCTCTTCCACCCCAGACCTCTTATGATTCTTGACAGGGGATGGCCTTGATATGTTGCATGCTCTCTTATTGGAATGCATCTAAGAGTGATGGTGATGTCTGCTAACACTTCTGGTTCTTCTTTTCTCATCAGGAGACTCGTGACTTCCTGATTTTCTTGAGCCACTCTCCTTATCAAATTTCTTTTCTATTACTGCAATAACTTCAGGTTGAAGTCATATTGTTTCTCCTTGGCTCTCATAAGCCTTTCATTATCATATTTATGGATTTGGACATCCTTCTGCAAATTTTTAATGGTCTCTACCATATTCATGTTTTCATCCCTTCCTTCTCCATGTCCATTGGAGTTTGTTCCTTCAATGCCCAAATGGACATCCATCCCTCTAATATCATATTCCTGGCTGTAATTCCCTTGTGCCTCTTCCATTCCTCTAAAATCTGTGTTGATCCTGATCTCATCTAGTTGTTGTTAACTCTGCAAAATGTGCAGCCAACAAAACTTTGTTAGGCTAACTGTTTCAACAATTTCATGAAAATATGAACCATTTTGGTTCAATAATATATCATAATTATTTATTCTGATTTCTTGGAGAATTAAATGCCCAAATCAATTTTATAGGTGGATATTTAGATTCCACTGTCCAACACCTTTCCAATTTCTTCTTCCATGCTCAATTCCGAGTCTTGAGCAGAAAGTTATGGTTATTTGAAAATTTATCATTATTTGTTTTTGTTCATTTTTCAACTTGGCGCAACTCTGTGCTGTAATTATGAAAATTCCCACCTAATCCATTAGATTTTTCATAGAATCTCAATTGGGTTTCTTCATATACATATTATGGACACTTTGTCCAAGTTTCACCTTTTTCTGGGTTCTCGGCTGCTAGTTACAACTTGCTGAAGTTCTAGGCCAATTCATCTTTTTGGTCTGGAATGCTACATGTACCTTCTTTTCCATATAAAACATCTTTAACATGCCCAGAAATTTAATTCAGCTCTGGGAATGTTTTCTATGGTTCAATATATTTCCATTGACTACTCCTGTGCCTCAATCTGATTCCGGAGAAGAGAGTTATGGCTCTTTGAAGTTAGTTTGGTCTTAAAATTTACCCTCCACTGTTTGTGTTGTAACTTTCTCATAAACCCTTCGTTTGACGAACAATTTACACCATTAGAAACATCTCTCTGAGCTCTTTTATTTGAGATGTAGAGACAGAGTGTGCCTTGGTACATTTTTTTCTTGTGGTTTTTGAGTAGCTAAAAATGCTCTCAAGGGTTTCAAAAACGCGTTGCAAAAAGATGATGTTCAAATAGTATAAAATGTTGTGGAAATTCATTGTTTTTTCGTTGTTCTTCACCATCCAAACGAATTCTCGTGCACAATTTTCAACATGTACACCCATATTTACCATGCGTAGAAACAACACAAGGTAAATCGTGCTCTGTGCACTTATAACCACTGTGCATTACTTCTCTGTCAGGCCAATAATTGGTGCACACTACTTTTGTGTCACGTGCCAATATCCACCGCTCATAGTTTTAGTTCTTGCACTATTACCTGTTGCGCACACTTTTTGTATCGTGCACTAATATTCCGCACACATTTAACTCTACGTGCTGCACCATGCCAAACTTTAGTACGCCCCCACCACACACCAATACTTTGTGCACACCATTAACTAAATTGTCACGTGACAACATATAACCACATTGCGCGTGCACCAACCAAACTCCTCTGTGCTATGCCAATACTGCACACACCATGCGCTCCATTATTATGTGTGTGCACAGTGTTCACACTTATTATGTGTATGCACACTATGCAATCCTAAATTTAGCGCGTGCACCCACACACCAACATTTTTCTGGGCGACGCCAAAATTTAGCGCGCACACCAACACACCAATATTTTTTCACGCGGTGCCAAATTTTAGCGTGTGCACAAACATGCAAACATTTTTTTGCGTGGTGCCAAGATTTAGCGCACCCACCAGCACGCCAAAAAAATTTCGCGCAGTGCCAAAATTTAGTTATCACAAGATTTTTACTGTGCATCATGCATTTTTAGTGCACCCACCTGCGCACATTTATTGTTATGCACAACAATTTCTTGTGAATTCCGTTGTAGAGATTGGGGCGTTTGCTCAAAATTTTCCCAATTCCTATGATAAACATTCTTCAATTATGAAATTTGTTCAATTTCACCCCRATAACACCAGATCAACCTCTGCAACAACAAATCACTGCTGTTTGACATTTCTAGAATGCATTTTTCCCACACTCAATTCACGAATTGAGAATTTTAATTACTAAACTCGCTCCATCTATTATTCCTTCACTGTAACTTCAAATTCGACCAATTCCAGGTCTGAATTTGCTAGAAAAGATATTAAACCAATAATATCTCACCACTTGGCCAAATTTCTCCATTTTCTCATGAATTTAACAACATAAATTGGGGCTTTTCCCAATTCCGCATCGTTGCTTCTAAATTTACCATGGACGCTCTGTGACTTGAAATTTGGCCACTTCGAAATCAATCCTCTATGAAATTTCACTTCAACTCAACTTGTTCGGCCCATCCAGGCTCAGTGTTGAAAACTGAAGCTTTGATACCATATTGTAACGTCCCTGGCCAACCAAGACGAGGCACGATACATGAGAGAATGCTTTCTTCCTCTCTTTGGAACATACTTTAACATATCCAGCATCCAACTGAGCTATGCCACACAAATTTTTCGAACTACATGCAATTAAAATATACACACACAAAACTCTTGTAGAACGTTATATATAAAATGTAAACATACAAATACATTTCGTAAATGCACGGATTCATACTGAAATACAGTAAATGTATACATGCAACATATACAGGAAATACCCATAAACATACAGACAATTATAGCCACACATAGGATAAACCCATAAAACTGAACACGTAAATAATAATGCAACATGTAAATTTATCACACAGTTGACACTTATCTTCGTAATAATATCACCAACTACGTGCAGACCTTCCACAAACCTCCCAACCTTAGACCACACTACTCATCACTCTCATCAGAGGGTCACCCCTGAGCTGGGACTGAACTCCACGTGGGTAAAGGAATTCCTAACCAGGTTAATGGTTCATAGACAACAGGAAAGACTATCTCACAGGTGCCAACTCAAACTAATAGCCTATAGTCCCTCATTCCCCACATGCCTGTCCCACCCCAAGAAGTGTTCCCCTTCTCTTCTCAACAGTCCTTTGGATGCCCCACTTCCTTTCTGGGCTTCAACAACAGGTCGTACAGGAAGTCTCAGATCCCTATAGTAGTAGTTTAGCACCTTCAGGAAATCAATTACCAACAATTCTCTCACCCAGAGATGAATTTCTCATGGGCCTAACAACCTACCTCTTCAATATCCCACGGGCCTGACAACCCGCTTCTTCAGTCCTGCTCCCAAGCTAACCAGCTACACAACAAGTATGGATATGGATAAAGGTTCAGGTACAATCATGAAGGTATGGAGGATAACTTACTGAGTAAGTGAGTCCTCATGGAAAATGGCTAAATGGATCACTGAATGATGGCAGGAATGATGGAAATAATCCCCCTAAAATGAACTAAGTCCAAACAATATGTATGCATGTCCCCAACTTGACTCATGTCATGTTGGGAGCTACTTTGGCCCACTTGTCCCCGACATTAGAATTTAGGATAAAATAATTATCCATACTTTATACTTTAAGAAATATTAATATAATATTCCTTTTTGTCTTAAGCTCCCTACCCTAGCCCCTTTTCCTTAACTTTTAGCCCCTCCCTTTCCCTAACTAGTGGATTTTAGTCCCCCATACTCTTTTATTGTGGTTGGTTTGCACGCAACAATGTATTTTATATTAATGATGAGACATATACAAAAATAGGCACATCGGCCTTTAACATCTAGGCTCTATAGCCTAATACAAACATAATCCTCCTAGCTTATAATAACTAGCTCACCAGCCTATAAAACACAACATATACACAAAGGCTCCCTGGCTTCAAAATAGCGCACACTTAAGTTGCTGCACACGGTATCCTGGAATGTGCACACTTCATCATATTACTATGCAATACATGCACGCACTATGCCATGAAAGGTTCATACAAAAATGATATATAATAGCTCACCAACTTAAGTACATTTGCATTTACATTTACAATTGGGTTCAACCTAGGGATATTACATTACCCATTTAAATACAAGTTGCAACGTACCCAAAATTGTCCTTTTCCAAGCTAGTGACTTGCTTAAGAACTCCATATTAAAATGGTGAATCCAACAACTAAAATAACCTTTTCCAATGTTAATTTTCCATATGATGCCACCTTTTACCTACATCATATGAAAATTACTACAATTTATTAGAAATTACGTTGAATGCATGCAACATCAATGAAAGAAATGATGGGAAATAAATGCAAAAAATCATGTTGAGGTTGCCCCATAACATAAAACCAACATTATTTCAAGTGGTTTGGAACACAAAGCAATTTTGAAAACCATTTTTTCATTGCTCTAAAAACATTTTGTGTACATCTGTCACCTCGTGGTTTATTTCGGGGGATAGTTCACTTGTTATCCATCAAGCACTTATTGAACTGAAATGAATATGGATCGTTAGATCATATTTTATATCTATCATTGGATATTTCAGAGAAGAAAGAATTTGATATAGAATGGGAACATTTTTCTTTGAAATGGATATCCATCGTTAGATCAAATCCAATGACAACTATTGGATATTTGAGATTGAAAAACATCCATTAACCATATATTGCATTGTCCCTTGAAATCATCCTTCATCATCTGATCTCACAATTTAAACAAAGTTCGATATTTCAAAGTCAAATAACTCTATTAATCATCAATTTCTTCTACCATTGAAATGAAACATGGGCAATCCGATTACATATGTAGTAAATCTTACAGGAAGGTAATAATCAAACAACAAAACTTATAATGATAAGGCTTATATACTATATTGCATGATTTCATGCGTAACAATTTGAAACAGTTTACCTTGTATGAGGGTTATAACCAACAACAATGACTTATAATCCTTACAACCACATGTAAATATAAAATGATACAATGAGAGTGATTGAACGAGTGTTTGGATACAACACAAACTATGACAATTAGTTGAAGAAACATACATAAATTTTGAGATTGTAAGCACGGAATGTGTCACATAATATCAAATTAAAAAAATGTGTCATGAGTATAAAAGATGTCACATAATATCATAGTGAAAAATATGTCATGTAATATCATAACAAAATGTCACATAATGAATGTCTAATTTAGCCTCCTTCTAGTAGGTTGTTTTTGTTTGTTTGTATATACTAGTAAGAACTCAAGAAAGGTTGAGAAAAATCATCTTCTACATTTTCTTGGTCATTCAGTTGATGACTTAGACTAATTGTTCACAAATTGTGTTATCCATCAACACCATTGCATAGGAGAAAACAATATTGAACATTAAAACTTATAATTTAATATGTTAGTATCAATTCAACATAAAGTTTAATTTTTTTATGGAACATTTTAATATAGCTCAAGATAAAAAAAAATCAACATAAAAATTTGATAATTACCATCAACATAGATACCAACTTAATGAGAACTCTACATAGTTCTCATTTTGGGGGGATTCAATTGTTTTACCCCATTTTGCAAAATCGTGCTACCAATAGCACCCCCCTCCCTTTTTAGGTGGTTTTTTGATATTTTAAATTTTATGATACATAATGTTTCCACTTTTTTTTTAAATGCTTGTTTTTCATCTATTTTCAAATTGTTCAATTTTGTTTTCTCAATGGTGTTTTTTCATCTATTTTCAATTTGTTTCAATTTTTTTTTTGTTCAATGGTGTTTTTAATATGTTTCCATGCTTCATCCAATGTTTAAAATGTTGTACACCATTTATTTTTTTAAATTTAAGATTTTTCATATAATTATTTGTCCTTAATTAATGTATGGTTCCATACTTTTTTTTTTTTGTAAGTCAGTGTAGAAATCTATATTACTTGTAGAAAATATGGTACAAAATGGGGATCCTGGGATGGCTAAAAGGAAACCAGAACAGGGGACCCTTGCTACTAGTTTTAATAATCACTCTGGAGGTATCTCGTCTACCAAAAAATGGAAACCAGACCGAACCTTCCTTATCCAGTCTGAGATGCATAGTAATAAAGAGCTAACTAAGAGATTCAAAACAAACCAAAATCTACTATAGAACTTAACTATCCTTCTACATCCTGGGAATAACTTATATTAAATATAACAAAGTTCATTGACCGAGATCTAAGAGTCGTTACAACACATGGGGATGATCCTTCGCCCCACCCGCTTGGCCCTTGTTGTCCTCCTTTTGGGAGACTGTTCTGGTTTTCCTGATCTGGGCTGGTGCTCCTTGTCCATCCATAGGCGTAATGTCCATATGATGGATGTATCTCAGGTAAAGGTGGAACTGTGCTGCCAACCACTCCTGTTTTCTTTTTTGGTCCTTTTCAACCTCCACTAGTAGCTTGATAATCATTTCCAGACCATTAACTCGATGCTAGAACTTGTCCAACATTGTCTTAATTTCCCGATGGTCTTCCTATCTCACCTCCTCCCGCTCTGATTTAACTTTTCCAATAAAAATATTGGTGAACCAAGCAGTCTCTACCATATTATGGTAGAGGGTCTCCCTGGGACACGTAGCCCCCAGGTCCATCACCCAATCTACTTCCTACACCATCTCACCCCATTCTTTGTTGCTTCGCTCCTCCTTTATTTCCTCTTCCCACCTGTTAATTTTTTCCTTCTCCTTTGGCGAGACCAATGTATTGAAGGTGCTCTTCGCTTCTCTCCCACCCTGCTCAATCCTAGTTAAGTGCCTCAAAATTTCTGGGATCTCCTTCCCTAGGGGACTTATCTTCCTCCACGTGTGCTTCAGGCGCACCATTTTTCTTTGTTTCCCCTGGACCCTACTCTGGCAGTTCTTCCTACTCCCAACTTCTCTATTATCCTTACCTAATATTCTCTTGAGGTTGTAATGACCCTTACTCTTTAACCCATTTTGGTTGCAATCTTGTCTATTGGCCTTCTTCTTATAGTGTTTCCTCCTCTGCAGGCATGTACCTCCTATCAATTTTTTCCCGAGGTGGTGAGCTTTCCCTTCATTATTTGCTGGTAAGGATATGATTCCCATGATGTTACAACCTCTTATCCTATCATTTCCTCTGCCCTTACTCTCTTGGGAGTCGATCATTCTTATCCCTGTACTTGTCCCAGGGGCCGGTGATTCTTCCCTGATTATCACCATCTCCTCATGCCTTTATTCCTTCTGAGTATCCCTCTTGCTGCCTGGTCATTCTATATTTCTTTCACCATGACCCTTGTTGATGTTTCGTACTACCTTCTGTCCGCCCACCTACTTCCTATCGTGTTCCCGCATGATAACTAGTGGCCAAGTGTTATGACAATCATGTTCTTCCTAGGTCCCATGTCTGGTTGAGATGCCTCGTGTCATACTCCTCGATGTGACCCTCATCTCTGAAGCTGCCACCATGATCTCTAGCCGCCAGGTGGATGCAATCTATTCTAAGTTTCCCCCTAGGTATTATGGTCCAGGCCTCGTCTAGTTCTTGGCCCTCCCTGTTAACCCCCTCGTTGGCTAGCCTATCTGCTAGTGCATTCGCCAACCTACAAATCCAATGAAACTCCACCATGTTCAGGGTTCTCATATGCTCCTTGATTTTTTTTAGGGATTGCGCAAGGCGCCAGTGCCATTGCACCTTTCCCACCTTGGTTTCATACTGGAGTTTTTTTGTCCTATTGATAACCAGAGTCGAGTCTCCTTCCATGATGGTATTTGTCATACCTTCTCTTCGTAGAATGTCTAGGCTGAGCTCCAGGGCTCCAAACTCTGTTGTGTTGTTTGTTGAATTTCCTATCCTCCCCGCATACAGGCAAATGATAGTTCCTCCACTATCTCTTGTTACTCCACCTACTCCTAGCATTCCCGAATTACCTTTCGTCACCCCCCCAAAATTCAATATGAGGAATCCTGTCGGAGGAGGAGCCTAGGTACTGAATCTGGTCTGGATTTGCAGGCCATGGGCCACAGGTTTGTTATAGCTCCAGTATTTCAGATAGAATAGTTCTAAAATTCAGAAGTCTTGATCTATGATTTGAGTTTTGGCATTGTCAAGGTTAAGGCTCTTCACTGTTTCTCTTATCTGAGAGACAATTGTATCCTTTATCTGCTTTGTCGTTGGATTTCATTCCTAAAAATTCATCTGTTCCATTCCTTCCAAATCTCCCATATAACCATCCCCGGCGTCAGACCCCAACAGAGGTTCACCACCTCATTTTCACTATACCTCTCTTTCACGTCTTTGATTGTCTCTTTGATATCCCCCCTAACTCGATTCGATTGGAAGTAAATATAGGCTACTCAATCCCAGATCTTGGTTGTATAGTTGCATTCGTTGAGGAGATGATTCATCGACTCTTCCTTGACCTCAAAAAGGTGGCACCATGAGGGACCTATGAAACCCCTTTTTGTTAGGTTCTCCCAGGTTAGTATCCTCTTATGTAGGACTAGACATTTGAACATTTTTATTTTTGTCCACTGGGGGGCCTTCCATATCCTCTCATAGTGTGGCTCTAGTTTTTCTTGGTCCTAGCCTGCTATGTAGTACAGAGCCTATTTTAGGTTGAATTCGCCCCCATTTTTCTTGCCCCACCTCAATTGGTCCTCTTCTTCTGAGACCCCAATTTTCCTTTTCCCCAATTCCTCCTCAGCCTCTTTTGTCACTGTTTCGATATGAGTTCTATTTTGTGGGTTAAGTTTGTCCCATATCCTCCATCAGGCGTTCCCATCCCTTTGCTTCCAATACTGATGGACTTTCATTTTTCCTTGCCTAATCATCACCTATTTGAGCTCTTCCCTATTCTGAGCTTTCATTATGGGTTCCTATTGCCACGCGTCCTACGAGAACCTCGTTGTTATCCCATTCCTGACTTCCCAAAAGATGTGACTCTGTATCCAGTTTTTATTTCTCCAGGATAGATTCCAAATGGCTGACCCCTTCCTTGTTCCCATGAACTTGATCTTCTCCTGGTTGTTGACTTCTGGGGCGTATTTAGCCTTCCACATATTTTTCCATGGCGTCAAGCTTTCCTTTACCCATCTCCACCACAACTTTGCCCCGTAAGCCTCATTGGTTACCTATGGGTCTTGTAACTCGAGGCCCCCTTTGTTGTTTGGTCTACACACCTTGTCCCATGCCACCAAGGCCCATTTATTTTTATCATCTTCTCCTCTCCATAGGAAATCTCTTTGGATGGATCTGATTTTTTGTAGGATTCCTTTGGGGGTTGGAAACACCGACATCATAAACATCGATATTTCTTGTAAGACCACTTTAGTGAGGATTAGTCGTCCTATACGGTTTAGAGCTGTGTATGTCCAATTCTTTACCGCTCCTGCAATTTGTTGATAACTCATTCCCATGTTGCATTCCTACACGCCCTATCTGTCAGGGGGACTCCAAAATATTTCGTTGGGAGTGTTTTACGTTCAAACCCCAGAATGTTGGTCAGGTTCCTTTGGATTGCAGGATTTGTATTGAAAAAATAGATCATGGATTTGGAGTGATTAATTTCAACCCATGAGGCCTCTCCGAACTCCTCTAAGATTTTTTTATAAGCCTTAGCTTCCTTTACCATGGGGGTGCAATAGAGCAGGGTGTCATCCACGAACTATTGGTGTGTTGAGGTCAGAAAATCTTCGAATGATTTGAGGCCTTTTATTTCTCCTGCAACCATTGCATTTTTCGTACTCCTACTCAGCCATTCCATCATTATAATGAATAGGAAGGGGGATAATGGATCCCCTTGTCTTATGCCTCTCGTTGGATATAAAGGTTTGGTTGGGGCTCCATTAACTAACAATGAGAAGCTTGTTGTAGAAACTAGGTTTATGATCCATTTAATCCAATGCTGGTTGAAACCAAAAGCTTCCATCATCTTCACTATGTAGCACCCACTTGTTTTGTCATAAGCCTTCGCCAGGTCTAGCTGGATTAGCATCCCCCCTTTCCTTTGACTTTTCAGTGTGTGTATTATTTCATGGGATTGTAAGATATTATCGAGAATCAGTCTGCCTTACACAAAGCTGCATGTTCCTATGAAATCAGGGTTGGAAGGAGTGGTTTCAATCTATTGGCTATGACTTTGGAAATTATCTTATACACCACATTGCACAGAGTTATCGGCCTGTAGCGATCTAGAGTTTTGGCTTCATTTTATTTTGGGATTAGAGTGATCATCGTGGCATTTAGTGCCTTCAGGATGGAGGCTAAGCATCTAGAATCCTCCACTACACCATAAATCTCATGCTTAACCACATCCCAATAGTCTTTGAAAAATTCCATAATGAATCCATCTGGGCCTGGGGCCTTTCCAGTAGGCATCTTCTAGACCACTTGGTCAAATTCTTCCTTTGATATGGGTTTGCATAGGATGACATTATGTTCCTCTATGAACATCTTGGGGATGTGCCTAATTATCCTTTGGATGGCAGCGGTCCTATCCCGATTGGGTTCTTTGGCTATCCCCTGGAAGTGTTTGACTAATGTGTTTTTGATGTCCTAGTGGGACTCTTTTTCTATCCAATCCTGATCCTCAATTGTCAAGATTTTATTATGAGATCTTCTTGCTATCATTTTTCTATGGAAGAACTTAGTATTCTTCTCCCCTTCCTTAAGCTACCTGATTTTGTATTTTTGTTGCCATAGGGTCTCTTCTTGCTTACATATTTCTTCCCAGTCCTGGATTAATTGGTTTTCTTCTTTTTTCCTTTCCTCTATGTAGCCATCTTGCATGCATTGCTCCTACATCTCTCCCATTCTGTCCTCGAGCCTTTTTTTCTCTTGGTCAATGTTCCCAAAAACTTCTTTGTTCGACTCCTTAAGTATTTGTTTTATGTACTTGAGTTTCTTGTGTAGTCTGAACATCCTTGTCCCTTGATCCGAGAGTTCTTCCTGCCACCATGTTTTGATATTCTCCTTGAAATTAGGGTGGTCGATCTAGAATCTCTCAAATCTGAAAGGCCTGTTCTTTGGTGTTATCTAAAATTTTGCCTCCAATTGCACTGGCCAGTGGTCTGATCCCCCCCAAGGAAGGATACTGCAATCCAACGCTACACCCTGCATAATGATGGATTCTGAGACTAGGAATTTTTCTAGCCTCGTGGCCACTTGGTTGTGTGCTAGTCTTTTGTTATTCCAGGTAAACTAGTCATTGCTTGTCCTGATGTCCACTAGCTCCATTATATCTATGAAGGCTGAGAATTCTCCTGCATCACTGTCCAATCTCTGGTTACCCCCTTTTTTCTCAGCCAAAGTTGTAATAATGTTGAAATCCCCAACCAGAATCCAATGAAGATTATTGGTCCACTCCTTTAGAATTTCTAGATCTAGGAGCATTCTTCTTTTTTCCTCCAACACATGCGGTCCATACACATTTGTGCAAAGGACCTCCTCTATGTTCCCTATCATTTTCATTTTAACAGATAATGTGTGCCTCATGGATTCATCAGAGAGTAGGTTCACCAATTGTGGGTTCCACAGGGTGTGTATTCCTCCCGCCGTGTTTTGACTCTCTACAGAAAATAACTTGTACTTACTCTAGTATTTCTTACTGATTGTTTCCATTATGTCCATATTGCATTTTGTTTCTTCTATGAAAAAAATATCAGGTTGTTCCTTCCTTAGTCTGTTTCTAAGGATTCATTGTTTTCTTGGGCTGTTTGGGCCTCTTATATTTCAAGTAATAAATTTCATTTAAACATGTGGGGGGCAATTAGGAAAGAGCTTTTTAATCTTACATGAGTTTATCAGCAGAGTGCCTAGTTCTTGTAGGGATACATTTTTTGATTTCCTCCCTTTCTTCCACCTTTCCTACTTGGGTGAGTGTTGTGGATGTCCATCTCCGATTTTAATACTCAGGTGTCCTATTTCTCAATGCCTGCACTTAGTTCCTCTAGTTTTTTCCTGCTCCCTATGAAGGAAAAGGTATTGAAGGCGATCCAGTTGCTCCGTTGGAATATTGTCGACTCCCTTCCTTTTCCATTGTTCCAATATGTTCGGGAGGTCTATCCCTTCCCTTTCCACGATGTCTCTGAGGTCTGGGTCTTCTGTGCCTACCTCGCTTGGTGTCATTTCTGAATCTTCGTATACCTCTTGCATTGGAGTATTTTTGTATTCTCCTCCTCCTTCCATTGTGCTCATGTTGCATCCCTGATCTTCTTTGGTGTTTTGATTTTTTGTGGTCTCATGGGTTTCATGTTCATTTATGTCCCTTACTTTTGTCCTTTTATTTTCCTCTTCTTCCCCTTGTTTGGGGTTTCCCCTTCCTTCTGCTCGATTCCTTGCTTCCGGGTTTCTCCCTGTGGGGGGATTTATTTGTCTCTTATTTCTCCTGCCTTTGTAATTCAACCTCACAAATCCGTCCTCATCCTGCTTTTTGTTTAGAGGGAATTCACTTAGTAGGTGTCCATGTTCATGACACCTTCTACATTGAAAAGGGATCTACTCATAGTCTATACTTTGGATCCATTCTTCATCCCAGAATTCCAAACTTATGGCCTTCGGAAGAGCCCCCGAGACATCCAACTCTATACAGATCCTCGCATAGGATGTATACCTCCCTTTTAATGTTTCTTCCGACATCTTAACATATTTTCCAAGCTTGTTCCCTATCGCTTCGAAGGTGGACGACAACTAGTAATCTAATGGTAGGGAATAAATCCTAAGCTAGATTGGGACATTTTTAAAGGTCTCCTTCTCTGGGGAAAAGTTTTCCTTCAACGGGCGCATGTACAGCCTCGTTGAGGCATGGAAATACATCCCCCCTCAAAGATTGTGTCCTTGTTCTCTAAGTTCATGAAAAATGATGTGAAGAAACCTTTCGACCCCACGTGGAGGTTGACTTCTCCACTCGACTTCCATTGGTATTTTATCCAACTGCCCAAAGTCTTTTTTGTGGGCTACAGGCCCATAAACTTGTAGATTAGGGAATGCATCTTAGGGAAGGCGTCTTCATCTGATCCCGGAAGAGTTGAATTTAGGGATCTTCCAGGATAACTTTTTGGATTAAAGTTGATTTTGGCTTACACGGATTATGCCCACATACCCCACTAGGGTTATCCATTTTTGGCACACTCTTCTGGGATTCTCTAGCCTCCTCCCCCACAGGGTCATTTTTTCCTTGGTTAACCTCTTGATTATTCTCAGTCCCTGATCTCGAGGTACTTGTCAGGGTTTCCTTAAATGCCATGCCACATGGGCCTTTTCCTCTATCCACCACTACCTGCTTGTAGGAGGGAGTTCTGCTCCCTCCCCCTCTTCTCACCATGTTGGCCACTGCTTGAACCATAATCGACGAACCCTAGCGTTGAAACCCTCGTCAGAAAATGTCAGAGCTCAGATTTCCATGGTTCCATACTTTTTAAATATAGTGGAAAATATCATTTTTAACACATTTCTTTACCTTTACTTCAATACATGGAAAATAATTGTAGTTAAATAACATTATTTTTAAATATTTAGCAAAAACATATAATTCATTTTTTTTTGATAAATTAAAAATTAAAAAAAAATATGAAAACAAAAAAAATTGATATTAAAAAAAATATTTTAAAAACAAATTTATATAAAAAAAAACCATTAAAGAAAAACGTAAAAAACTAAAGAGGAAAAAAAATAAATATTAAAAATATATATACAAAGTAA
>ML783497.1:669417-687869 GCA_009831015.1 Picea engelmannii | reverse complement strand
AAAAAAAAAAAAAAAAAATTGTAAAAAAAAAAAATTTATGGCCAAAAAAACTTTAAAAGGTGAAAAAAAAAACAAATTAAAAAACCTAAAATAAAAAACTTTAATACAAAATTTTAAAAAATTTAACATAAAAACTTTAAAAAACCTTAAAATTAGAACCAAAAAAATTAAAATGTATGTAAAAAACTTAAAAAAAAAATTAAAATGTTTTTATAATTATGCCGAAGGCATATTTACTGATAGGTTTTTTCCAAAACTTGCCAACAGACAATACCTGTCAACCTAAACTACTGGTTTAGGCTCAACCTTATACCGATGAACCTTCCAGAACTGTCAACCTAAACCGTTGGTTGCAGTGTGTCTGTTGTTCCTGCCAGATGTTCGTGTTCGGGATTTGTTCCCCACTGCCTCTGTTTCGTAAAATCCCTTGGGAGATGGAAACCCCAATGCTGGAATTGCTGGGTGTAGTAGGACCTGGAACTGATAACCGCAGAATGCACTTTACCCTTCAAATTCTGGCATCCCATCTCTATTCTAGTGCAACTGTTGCATGTCACCAACAAAATCCTGCAAGTCTGTAAATGAAGATCTGTCTTTGTTCACATGCATTTTAGCATGCTTCCTCAGCTCTTGAGCTTTCCTTCTCATGGTTTTTCCTTCTTCCTCTGCTAGAAGCATGGTCACTGCCCTTCTCACTTCTTCTTCATCTGGCACATTGTTCAAACCTACACATATCCTTATGGACACCCCCAGGAATTCTTCCAGAAGCTTCAAGTTATATGGCTATGGAAACATGGGCTAGGTGATCATGGGAATTCCCATGCTCACGCTCTCTAGCGTAGATTTCCACCCACATTGATTGAAGAATGCACCGATGGAAGGATGCGAGAGAATGAGGTGCCCACCCCCATATAATTAGCCCTCTATCTTGGATCCTCTCTTCGAATCCTTCTGGAAAACCCACTTTAGTCCTTTTGGCAATTCCAGTGCCCATTTTATTGGTAAGGCCAGGATTCCTTTGGTCGCGACCCTTCTTGAGAAGCATGCGGAAAACACCTATGATATTTTTATTGAAGGAAATTCAAAGCAGAGGGGAAAGCTTAAGGTCAAATTACATTTCTCTATTGTCCAAAGGGATCCCTCCCGGGGATCTGGGGTCCTGGCTTCCAACTACAATGGTGTCCCATTTACCTTTTTTCCACAGAGAAGAGGGTGTAAGATCACTTTTGAAGGGGCAACGAGATGCACGCAGTCTACTCTGTGTGACGCAGTTTGAAATAATGCCAACCAAATAGGCTACGTGACAGAGTTCTCAGGACCACTGCACAGTGCACAGACTACTCAGATTGTTGCACACTATGAATACACACACTAAATAAAATTATTTATGAATGCAGAACAAAATGGTGCTATGCTTAGCATATAAACTCAGAAATAACACATAAACTTATCAAAACACAAAACACTTGATATTAATGAACTTCGGCGCAGTGCGCTCAGATTACAAAATATAATGATAAAATGAGCTTTGGCTCTAATACTTCTTCTGTCAACTCTTCAGCTGTTGTTAGTTCTTTCTACCTTCAACTGCTCCTCTTCAGCATCTAGAATGCACCATCCTCCCTCTGTCTCTCTCTGTATCCACATATATTAACTAAGAGACTCAGACTCATATATACATAGGCTATGACTTCCTACAGAAGCTAAGACCGAAACATTAAACACTACCTTAACTACAACTAACTCTTCAACCACTTAATTTAATTCGAGAATATAGAATTCGACTCCATTTATAGTTCTCTTGTTTGCCGACTAACTTTTGAGTAGACGTGCGACTTTGCACTTGCAGACTGTCAGACTGACATTTCGGCTACTGACAGATTTTGAATGATAGACAAATAGGCAGAGATGTGAAGATCTCACCAACTTGTAATTACAATTTCCAACACCCCCCCTTAATTATAAGCTGGTGGGATTACAAAAGAAATTTACATCAAAAATTTGAGTCTTCATTTTACTTTCATTCATATGTTACTGCGCAGACTCCTAGACTACCATGCAGATGTTGAAATGCATCTCTTGCTAAAGCCTTTGTAAAAATGTCTGCAATTTTTTCTTTTGACCTATAAAATTCTAAGAAGATCTCTCTGTTATTCACCAATTCTCTAATGAAATGATACCTTGTATCAATGTGCTTGGTTTTCTTGTGAAACACATGATTCTTTGATAACATGATGGCTGAATTGTTGTCACAGAAAATTGTAGTTGATTCCTTTTGTTCTTTCAATAAATATTTTAACATCCTTCTCATCCATACTTCTTGACAAGCTGCGCTTGTGGCTGCAACATACTCTACTTCTGCTAAAGAAAGTGTCACTATGGGTTGCTTCCTTGATGCCCATGATACCATACCTGTTCCAAAATGAAATGTTTACCCTGAGGTACTTTTTCTATCATCAATACTGCCTCCACAATCACTGTCAGTGTATCCTATGTGTTTGAAATCTTCTGAAGTGGAGTACTTTATGCCAAAATATTTTGTTCCATTCACATATCTCAGAATTCTCTTTCCTTCTTTCCAATGTGATTCTTTTGGAGTTTCCATGAACCTTGAGATTAGGCTCACTCTATACATAATATCAGGTCTTCTCGTTGTTAGATACATAAGACTGCCTACCAGTCTTAAACAATGTGGAATCCACTTTGAACCCTTTATCTTCCTTGCTTAACTTCAATCCTGTTATGATAGGTGTTGGTAATGATTTTGAGTTCACCATATTGAATCTCTTCAATATTTCTTGTGCATACTTGAACTGTGAGATAAATATACCAGTTTTGGACTAGTGCACTTCTATTCCCATAAAATATCTCATAAGTCCCAAATCAGTCATTTTAAATTCATCCTTCATGACTGTCTTGAAATCTTCTATGCCAAAACTACCTATAAATATCAAATCATCCACATATAAAAAAACAATTAAAACATTACCTTGCTGATTTGATTTGATGTACAGAGTTGACTCATTTTCACTTCTCTGAAATCCAGTCTATGTGAGATAGGAATCTATGTGACTATACCAAGCTCTCTGAGCTTGCTTTAATCCATACAATGCTTTCTTTAATCTGTATACTTTGTCTTCTTGTCCTGGAACCTCATAACCTTGTGGTTGTTCCACATATACTTCTTCTTCTAAGTTTCCATTCAAGAATGTTGACTTTACATTCATCTGATAAACTAGCCATTTGTACTACGTGGCAATTGCTAACACTGTTTTGACTATGTCCATGTGCACAACCGACACCAATGTTTCATTGTAATCAATTCCAGGTTGTTGTGTAAAGACTATCACAACTAATCTTTCCCTATACTTTTGTACCTTTCCTTCTGCATCTTGCTTGGTTTTAGAAATACACTTAACACTTATGACATCCTTATCATTAGTTACATTTACCAATTTCCATGTTTGATTAATCTCTATGCATCTGATTTCTTCATCCATGGCTTGTGCCCATACATCCTCTTTGATAGCTTCTTCAGAAGTTAATGGATCATCTATTTGTTAAAACAGATAAAAAACTGAAAATGAATTTGTTGCGTCTTCATTATAGATGTCACACAGACTTCTTGTCTTTCTTGGTAACATACTTGCTAATGTTGGATCTGGAGATGTTGAAGTACTCAGACTACTTATAGGTGTTTGTTGCGCTCTGGGTGTAGATTGCACACTTGTTGTTCTTACTGAAGTATTTTGCACAGTAATTTGCATTGCAGTGCCAGGTGTAGATGGAACTACGCATTGTCCCATGTATGGTGTTTTCACAACTTCATCCTCTGTGACATCATGCTCCATTGGGTCAATTATTTTTACTATCTTTTCTATGGTTCCATCCCATGCTTCATTCTCTATGAACTGGACGTCACGATTGATTATGAATTTTCTTGCAACAGGGTCATACAACTTGTATCCTTTTGTCTCTTCAGAATACCCAACAAATATACATTTCTGTCCGCTGTTGTCCAACTTTCTTGTCAGTTTATATGGAACATGTGCGTATGCGACACAACCAAAAACTCTTAAGTGCACCACATTATGCTTTGATCCTATCCATGCTCCCTGAGGAATTCTATTCTTCACACTCTTTGTCGGACATCTGTTCAAGATGTATACTGTAGTTGCTACTGCCTCAGCCCAATACTCATTTGACAAATTTTTGGCTATCAACATACTGCGCGCCATTTCCATGATGGTTATGTTCTTTCTTTCTGCGACACCATTCTGTTGTGGTGTGTATCACACGGTAAATTGCTTGTAGATGCCATGAAATTTACAAAATTTATGAAATTCTCTTGGCATGTATTCTCCTCCTCTGTCCATTCTTAGACACTTGATGTAATAAACACTATGTTTCTCCACAAGTGATTTAAACTGCTGAAAACAAACCAATGCGTCAGATTTATGTTTTAAAAAATAGATCCATGTCTTTCTTGAGAAGTCATCAATGAATGTTATAAAATAAGTACTGTCTCCTATAGACGGAGTTTTCATTGGACCACAGATGTCAGAATGTATTATTTCCAGTGGAGTTTTTTCTCTGTAAGACTTGCCAACTGGAAATGATTCTCTGTGTTGCTTGCCAAATATGTATCCTTCACATATCCTTTCTAGTTTTTCAATCAATGATAATCCTTTTACCATCTCCTTTGTGTGTAGCAGCTTCAGACCTCCAAAGTTCAAATGTCCAAATATGAAATGCCATAACCAGGAGTCATCATGTGTTTCAGATTGGAATGTCGCCTTCATTTCTGTGCCATTTTCTCCTTTCTTGATATTGTGCGCACTATTTTCTTTATTAGTACTGCACACACTTTTTGATGTAAATGTGATGCAGCACGCACCACCCGGCACGTTCGCTGTCACCATGACCTTCTCTTTTCTCGGCCCGAAGAGTTGAACCGCTCTTCAAATCCCTTATCGGGATCTTTCTGCACCCACAGGATGCTCTTTATGATATCCCTACTACCTTATCGAGAAATCAGACCTCACGTGATCGCGAGTCCTGAACTCATGGAATCGGGCCTCACCAATCCCCGAATCCCGATGATCACTCACCCATGGTTTTCCTTACTCCTTATCGAGAATTTCCCCGTCGGGAAATTGGTACTTGCGAGGTAGCGAGTCACTCACCTCACAGTTCACCGATTCCTGATCTGTGATGAAACCTGTCCTCCTTTACTGCGCTCTGGCCCCCCACACGCTAACCAATGGTTGCCAAGATATCACCTCTCGCGACCTCGCAAACTTTGACGCTAAGCTTTGCAGCTCCAACTCGCGAACCTCCGAGCTCACGACATGCTGAACTCCGATGCATGTGAGAGCTCTCTCTCCTCCACGTCACCGTCTCCTCGACGCTCAATCGGGTATCGTGGAATCGCGATTTCTATTTCAACAATTTCCTTGCCTGCGGAAATCCCGAAACACCGAGTACCGAATCTTCCAGATCCCTGGGCACGCGTACCACAAACCTACGGCTCTGACCGTGTCGGGAAATCGCAAATCGCGATGTCAACTTACAAGGCTCCTATCTCCGGAATCCCAATTCTCCACTTCACAATCCTTGGGATCTCTTGCCACGTGTCCCTGTGGAAATCAACGATTGAGATTCTTTCGGGAATTCGCAGATCGCGATTCCTTTCTACAAGAGTTTCGCGACCACAGAAACCTTGATCTTCCGATGAGTCAAGTCCCAATGACTCCCTGACTCCTTCTCTGGCTCATTAGGCTTAAATCCTACGTAAATTTTCTGAGATTTAATGGCTGTCGGAACTTCAAAGTTTCCTCGACGAATCCTGACCGTCGATTTCTCCTCCTCGAGGTTTTCTCTAGAAGACTAGAGTTCCCTTTTCAGAACTTATCCTCAGATACTTGTACTTGCATTTCCTGCTCGAACTTTCCTCGACCCAAAAAATCTTGGGCTATCTTTCAACAATACCACGAGGGTGCTATACCTCCTTCACTTTTCTACTCTAAATCCTTCAGAGGAACCTGTGCACACACCTTGCGCTTAATATTCAACAACTTCCCAAGTGTTGAATACTTCAGACTCTGCGCACTTCCAACAACAACAATATCTAACTTCCTTTTGCTCAGATTAACAACTGAGACTTCTTCTTCAGCCTGCACCTCCCTTACACGAATTCAACACCCCAATTCAACTTCCAGGCGAATGAGAACAAAAGTTAGACTATTGAGCCTTCATCGATGCACTCTTTGCGGATGAATTCAACTGCACACCTTGCAGGAATCTCCTGGCTCAGATAGAGAAACAATTGAAACTCATTCCATCTTTTCTTCAGACTTCACTTTGAATCATGAAATCACATGCACAACACATACAAAGAAAATGCATACCAAAGGACAAAAATTCATGAGCACATAAACTACCTACACAGAGAAACAACACCAGTCATGAGTTTGAATCAAAATTTCATTCTATTAATTCAACATCTGTACATGGGTGTTCTTCATACAATTCTTTGCAGGCTCTTCTCTTCTGAATGCTTGATAATGTTACAATGATACAATGAGGGTGTCTATATCCGTTTTCCCTCCTTCCATCTAAAACTGTCTAATCTGGAAATAAAATCCTATCTACCTGCATTAAATCTATTAATTGCCTCCTATCTACTTCAGACAAGAGCGTATGGCTCGAGGTCTGATACAATATACAAAAGGCGCTCCTTCATAAAGGATTCATTAAAAGCTTGCGCTACAATCCCAAAGCACTTTCAAAAATTTGGGTTTGTCTATCCAGCTGATCTCCGCTTG
Organism: Picea engelmannii; assembly: GCA_009831015.1. Taxonomy (NCBI): domain Eukaryota; kingdom Viridiplantae; phylum Streptophyta; class Pinopsida; order Pinales; family Pinaceae; genus Picea; species Picea engelmannii. Next base: position 681,042 of record ML783497.1, on the reverse strand, counting down.
ATGTGTTGGCTCGCTTGATGAGTTGGCGATGCTCCTGCATCATACTCCTTGGCTTGAAAACTTTCATAGGCTCCTGTCCATGAGCTCCTGCATGGTCTGTCCATGCTTTTGAATTACTTCTTCTATCTCCCAGCTGGCATCTTCCATTTCACCAGATACTCGAGGTATTGCTTTCGCCTGGTCTTTTTGATTACCCTCTTGTCAAGTATACGCTCCATCTGTGGCTTCTCTGTAATCGACATCTGTTTCTGCCACTGGATTTCTGACTGTTCATCACTCCCAGCTCCTTCTTCCTCAGCCTTATATGGATATAAGTCTGAGACATTGAATGTCAGAGATATCCCGATCTCATCCGGCAACTCAATTTCATAAGCTTTTTCTCCCAACCTCTTTAGGACTCTGCATGGCCCAATTTTCTTCATTTTCAGCTTGTTGTATGTTCCCCTTGGGAACCTTTCCTTCCTTATATGTGCTAGAACTAGATCGCCAACTTCAAATTGAAGTTGTCTCTGATGTTGGTCTGCTCTGCACTTATATTCTTGGTTTGATTGCAGCAATCGCTCCTTCACCCTGCTATGAAGATCTTCCATCGCCTCTGCGAACTCTTCAGTGCTTGCACTCTTTGTCAATATCTTCTCTGAATCTCTCAGCTCAGATACTCCTCTTGGCTTCCTGCCATATACAATCTCAAATGGACTTGTTCTTGTGCTTCTGGTCACTGAGTCATTGTATGCAAACTCTACCTGTGGCAACACATTGTCCCAGCTGTTGTGGTGCTCTGTCACCAGGCTTCTTAACAAATCTCCCAGACTCCTATTTACCACCTCTGTTTGCCCATCCATATGTGGATGATAGGCTGAACTAAACATTAAGTTAGTCTCCATCTTCTTCCAGAGTGTCCTCCAGAAATGTCCAATGAATTTCGTATCCCTGTCCGATACTATGCTTCTGGGTAAACCATGAAGTATAACAATCTCCTTGAAGAATAAATTTGCGATATGAGTTGCATCGCTGGTCTTCTGGCATGGAATACAATTTTCCATTTTGGAAAACCTGTCGACCACTACAAAGATCGAATCATGTCCTCTTTGCATCTTCGGTAATCCCAATACAAAGTCCATGCTGATTCCATCCCATGGCCTCTCGGGTATGGGTAATGATTGATAGAATCCCACATTCTGCTTCCTGCCCTTCGAATGTTGGCAAATTCTACACCTGTCAACAAACTTCTTGACATATGTTCACATCCTTGGCCAAAAGTAGGCTTCACTCAGCTTTGCAAATGTCTTGTCGTGGCCAAAATGCCCTGCTAATCCACCACTTTGCTTTTCTTTTAGCAGATTCTCCCTCATGGAGGAATTCAGAATGCATAACTGATTTCCTCTGAATAACAGTCCATTCTGGATCATGTAATCCATCCATGGACTCCGATCTCCGAGAAATGGATTCTCAGCTACTTCATACGCTTATGCAAAATCTGCATCTCCTGCGTACATGTCCCTAAGATTTTCAAAACCCAATGTTTTGACTCGAAACTCCTGCAACAGCAAACATTTCCTGCTCAAAGCATCAGCCACTTTGTTAGCAGTACCCAAAATGTGTTTAATCACAAATGTGAAATTCTGCATATACTCTACCCATTTTTCATGTTTATGATTCAACTTCTCCTGTCGACTCACAAACTGCAATGCATGATTATCACTATACAGGACAAATTCTTTTGGGATCAAGTAATGCCTCCATTTCTTCAATGCCTGTATGATAGCATAAAATTATTTATCATACGTGGAATATTTCAGCTTCGCTTCATCCATATTCTCGCTGAAATATGCAATTGGTCTGTCCTCCTGACTCAGGACCACTCCTATGGCAAAGCCACTTGCATCACATTTCACCTGGAACACCTTCGTAAAATCTGGCAACACCAAAACTGGTTGTTCGGTGATCTTCTGCTTCAACAGATTGAAGCTCTTCTCTGCCTTTTCAGTCCAATGAAAATATTTATGTCTTTTCTTGACAGTATCGATCATTGCTGCGCTAATTCCACTGAAACTCCTGATGAATTTTCTGTAGAAACTAGCCAAACCATTGAAACTTCTCACCTCGAAAATATTTCTCAGTGATGGCCAATCCTTAATTACCTCCACTTTAGTTGGATCCATCTTCAATTCATTTGCCGATATGACAAATCCCAAGTAAATGAGTTCTGTCTTCATAAATGAAGATTTCCTCATGTTGATCAACAACTTCTCTTGCTGTAGCTTCTTCATTACTACAGCTAAATGCTTCAGATGTTCTTCTTTTTCTTTGGACACTCAAATGACCTGTGCCAATTCTTTCCACATGTGAAACATGTGATTACTCCACCTCAGCCTCTTCCTCTACCTCTGGTACGAGGAAAAGTATTCGCATCAGCATAATCTCCTCGCTGATCATTTTGTTGTCCTCTCTGTTCAATGTATGGTCCTTTCTGTGAGGTACCACCTCTTTCTACTCTACCCTGAGGTTTCTTCCATTCCTCCTTGGGCTTCTGGAATTTCTCCTGGGCAACTGCCTTGCCTCTGGGCTAACTTCTGCCTCGCCCTCACTGACCTTTCTTACGGCTCAGCTTCTCTTCTGCTTTCAGAGTCACTCAGATCTCCAACATTTGCTGTGCGTCTCTGCGCTACTTCCATATCCTCCAATATCGCTCTGATACCACACTGATGCAGCACGCGCCACCCGGCACGTCCGCTGTCACAAAGACCTTCTCTTTTCTCGGCCCGAAGAGCTGAACCGCTCTTCAAATCCCTTATCGGGATCTTTCCGCACCCACAGGATTCTCTTTACGATCTCCCTACTACCTTATCGGGAAATTGGACCTCGCATGATCACGAGTCCTGAACTCATGGAATCGGGCCTCACCAATCCTCGAATCCCGATGATCACTCACCCACGATTTTCCTTACTCCTTATCGGGAATTTCCCCGTTGGGAAATCGGTACTTGCGAGGTAGCGAGTCACTCACCTCACAGTTCCTCGATTCCCGATCTGCGATGACACCTGTCCTCCTTTACTGCGCTCTGGCCCCCCACACGCTAACCAATGGTTGCCAAGATATCGCCTCTCGTGACCTCGCAAACTTTGACTCCAAGCTTTGCGGCTCCAACTTGCGAACCTCCGATCTCACGACATGCCGAACTCCGATGCACGTGAGAGCTCTCTCTCCTCCACATCACCATCTCCTCGACACTCAATTGGGTATCGCGGAATCGTGATTTCTATTTTAACGACTTCCTTGCCTGCGGAAATCCCGAAATGCCGAGTACCGACTCTTCCAAATCTCTGGGCACGCATCCTGCAAACCTACGGCTCTAACCATGTCGGGAAATCGCAAATCGCGATGTCAACTTACAAGGCTCCTATCTCCAGAATACTAATTCTCCGCTTCATGATCCTTGGGATCTCTTGCCACGTGTCCCTATGGAAATCAAAGATTGAGATTCTTTCAGGAATTCGCATATCGCGATTCCTTTCTACAAGAGTTTCGCGACCGCAGAAACCCCGATCTTCTGATGATTCAAGTCCCGATGACTCCCTGACTCCTTCTCTTGCTCTCTAGGCTTAAATCCTGTGCAACTTTTCCAAGATTTAACGGCTGTCAGAACTTCACAGTTTCCTCGATGAATCCTGACCGTCGATTTCTCCTTCTCGAGGTTTTCTCTAGAAGACTAGAGTTCCCTTTTCAGAACTTATCCTCGGATACTTGTACTTGCATTTCCTGCTTGAACTTTCCTTGACCCAAAGACTCCTAGGCTATCTTTCAACAATACCATGAGGGTGCTATACCTCTTGAGATTTTCTACTCTGACTCCTTCAGAGGAACCTGTGTGCACACCTTGCGCTTAATATTAAACAACTTCCCAAGTGTTGAATACTTCAGACTCTGCGCACTTCCAGCAGCAACAATCTCTGACTTCCTTTTGCTCAGATTAACAACTGAGACTTCTTCTTCAGTCTGCACCTCCCTTACATGACTTCAACACCCCAATTCAACTTCCGGGCGAATGAGAACAGAAGTTAGACTACTGAGCCTTCATCGACGAACTCTTTGCGGATGAATTCAACTACACACCTTGCAGGAATCTCCTGGCTCAGATAGAGAAACAATTGAAACTCATTCCATCTTTTCTTCAGACTTCACTTTGAATCATGAAATCACATGCACAACACATACAAAGAAAATGCATACCAAAGGACAAACATTCATGAGCACATAAACTACCTACACAGAGAAACAACACCAGTCATGAGTTTGAATCAGAATTTCATTCTATTAATTCAACATCTGTACATGGGTGTTCTTCATACAATTCTCTGCAGGATCTTCTCTTCTGAATGCTTGATAATGTTGCAATGATACAATGAGGGTGTCTATATTTGTTTTCCCTCCTTCCATCTAAAACTATCTAATCTGGAAATAAAATCCTATCTACCTGCATTAAATCTATTAATTGCCTCCTATCTACTTCAGACAAGAGTGTATGGCTCAAGGTCTGATACAATATACAAAAGACGCTCCTTCATAAAGGATTCATTAAAAGCTTGCTCTACAATCCCAAATCACTTTCAAAATTTTGGGTTTGTCTATCCAGCTGATCTCCGCTTGATGTGTTGGCTCGCTTGATGAGTTGGCGATGCTCCTGCATCAAAATGCAATGCTTAACTGCGCGCTTTTGTCAATAGTTTGAGCTGTTTTCTTCTTCTTGATGGTATTTAATGTTAATGGGAACATGTTGTTACTTGTCATATGGATTTTTGCAATAAGTAAATTTCTTGGGCTTTTATCCATAATCACACAGTGATTATCTCCCATGTAGATTCTATATCCTTTTTGTAACAACTGTCCTGTACTCATCAGATTATGCTTCAGACCAGAAACATAATATACATCAGACATGACTCTCTCTTCTCCTTGTCTAGTTAAAATGTTTATACTGCCTTTGCCTAAGACAATGACTTGGATATCTGTTCCAAGTGTAACCTTGGTCTGGATTGACTCATCCAAACTAGAAAACGGTTCTATGTTTCCTGTCATGTGGTTACTGCAGCCTAAATCTAAATACCATATGTCACATGGACTTTCTTGAGAAACATTGCATTCAACTGGTGACACTATATTAGGGATTTCTTCTACTCTAGGCACAACTACAATGCGCACCATAAACATAGGTCAAATTTGATTATTTGCATTGTGTGACTGATCTTGATTTTGCTTGTTCTGACTATATTGTCTCTTTCTGCACTCATATGCATAAGGTCCATACTTTTTACAGTAATGTCATTGAATCTTAGATTTTTCAGTTCTTTGACAAGTTGACTGGCTGGTACTTGGGTTTTGACCTCTTCCACCAGTGTTTCTAGGATTTCTACTGCATCTACTTCTATCGGAACTTCTTCCTTCGCCTCTAGAATTTGTTCTCCCCCTTCCTCTTCCACGGCTTATAGATGACTGTGTGGAAAAAGCATTTTCTAATGACATATTTGACCTGTTCAATCTATGTTCATGATTGATGAGGGAAGCTTGCAGTTCATCTAGGCTGAACTAACTCAGATCTTTGCCTTCTTCTAGGGTTACAACAAGAGTATCAAATTTAGGAGGAAGAATTCTAAGAAATTTCTCAACATTTTTTTTGTCTTCTATGGTTTCACCATGACAATTAATTTGATTTATCAGTCCAATGACATGTGTGTAGAATGAATCTACTGTGTTTGAATCTTTCATTGTCATAGTTTCAAAATATCTTCTAAGAATCTGAAGTTTTACAGTCTTTACTTTATCCATACCTTGATAAGTGTTTTTTAGTGTGTCCCATGCTTCCTTGGCTTGCTTTGTTGATGAAAATCTTGGAAGTATACTCTCATGCATGGCTTGATGTACGTAAAAAAATGCATTTCCATCCTTCTTTCTTTGATCTTTCAAAACATCTTTTTCAACTTGTGTGAGGGAATTATATGCTACCTGATCTGTTGGTTCTACATAGCCTTTTTCGACTATCTCCCATACATCTTGACATCGGAAGAAGGCCTTCATGGTCAAGGACCAAATCTCATAATTCTTTCCTGTAAAAGTGGGAGGTTGCAGATTTGAGGTAGAATCCATATTGCACTTTCAACAGAGTTTCTGCTCTGACAAACTTATTCTGATAGAGTCTGTTCTGATACCAATTTGAAGGGGCGACAAGATGTGCGTAGTCTACTCTGTGTGATGCGGTTTGAAATGCTGCGCACCAAACAGGCTACGCGACAGAGTTCTCAAGACCACTGCACAGTGCACAAACTGCTCAGATTGCTACGCGCTTTAAATACACACACTAAATAAAATGATTTACGAATGTAGAATAAAATGGTATTATGCTTAGCATATGAACTCATAAATAACACATAAACTTATCAAAACACAAAAAACTTGATATTAATGAACTTCGACACAGTGCGCTTGGATTACAGAATACAATGATAAAATGAAATTCAGCTCTAATACTTCTTATGTCAACTCTTCAACTGTTGTTGGTTCTTTCTACCTTCAACTGCTCCTCTTCAACATCTAGAATGCACGATCCTCCTTCTGTCTCTCTCTGTATCGACATATATTAACTAAGAGACTTGGACTCATATATACACAGGCTATGACTTCCTACAGAAGCTAAGACCGACTCAACATTAAAAACTACCATAACTATGACTGACTCTTCAACCACTTAATTTAATTCGAGAAGATAGAATTCAGCTCCATTTATAGTTCTCTTGTTTGTTGACTGACTTTTGAGTAGACGTGTGACTTTGCACTTGCAGACTGTCAGACTGACATTTCAGCTACTGACATATTTTGACTGATAGACTTTGAAGATCTCATTGACTTGTAATTACAATTTCCAACAACTTTGTACCAGGATGCGCATATGCAACCATGCTTCCTTCATATGAACCTTTTGGAATGGGGAATGTCAAGCAAAGAAGCTAGATGTTGGGAGGACATATACACTTCCATATCTAATGCCAAGTACTTCATTTACATTTCACGTAAGGAAATTTTCATAGTACTTCATCTACATTGTAGGTAAGGAAAATTTCCTAGACTATTTTATCCCATTATTAATACTTTTTATCATCCCTACATAATCAAAGCACTCTAAAAGCCCGTGGATATGTGAAAAGTGGGAAGCTCATAATTTTTTACTTCTGCATATGAATCATTAACCAAGTCTGAGTGGAAACTCATAACCTTATCTGTAAATACATATGGATCCTTAACCAAAATATAAACCTAGGTGTTTATGATGGTACTTATAACCAGGTTTCTAGGATGGATGGGTACTTATTTTGACTTTTCTGATAGATGGAAATGTAAGGATGCAACCACATTGATTGCTAATGGAACTCATAACCTTTTATTGTGATATGGATCCATGATTACTCTTAACGTTTTATTGAATTAATGAAATTCATAATCTTTTATTATCAACATAGATCCTTAACATTAAATTGAGGTTTCTACAAAATACCCATTGTCATTAATACTTAGCCTACTTTTCCTGTAAATGGAAATGTAACCATGCAACAACAACATCAATAAAAATCAATCTCAAAACATTCATATCCTCAAAATTACTAATGAGAATGAATCTCAAAACCTTCATATAGTGAAAAGTTCATGTAAAATTCTCACTTATATCAATTTGATGTCCACTCATTCCTTTTTACGGTTCCAATTACTGTTTTTTTTTCAATATTATACAAATTAATATGAGGAAACATTCTTGGATGTTGTAACCTTGCACAAAGTTCTCTTTCACAATAGTCTTTTCGCATCAGATGTTTAAATTTGATACCATGGACAAATAATAAATAAACTTCCAGAAAGTTCTCAGAAAATAGTATTTGCATAAAAAAATAGTATTTGCATATGAAACAATTGTGTTTGCATATGAAATGTTTGAATTTGATATCATAGACAATTAATTTATTTAGGGATGGAAGTGAGAATTTTTTTTAATGTGGAGGTCTTCAAAACCAACCACGCACGAAGACAGGTTTTTTTTTCAGAGAATCTATTGCAATCAAATGAAATAGCATAATTCTTTTACTTGTATTTTAATACGTTCTTTCGTATTTTCCAGTAATTCATGGTCATTTCTTTTATGTGGTGTACTGTACTTTGTGTTATTTGTGAGTATCCAAGTTTTTCTTATTAGTGTTTTCTTATCAAATCTAATCTGATTTTACCATTTGTGCACTTGATTTTTTTCCGATAAAATCATTCGTTCATATATTCCGTAGTTGACTTTTTTGTATTGATCTTTGTTCTTTGATATGGTTGATGTATTTGTATTGATCTTTGTTCTTTGATTTGAGTTCCAATTGTCCTCTACTCCATTATTCTCTTTACCTCTAAACTCTAGTTAAATATAATAGCCCTTCAAACGAATCATATTAACGCTCTATATTTTCTGTCAATTACCAAATGTTTTGGACTTTGGCTGTTTATCTGGAAACAATTTAAGACATTGGCTGTTTGGCTGTTTGGCTGTTTCATTGTGAATCAAGGCTAGGGGGTTTTGGAACAACAAAACATGGGACATATTATTTGCATGGAAATTCACCAACAATGACATCTATGCTTGAATAGACAGGTGGAGTGTCGACCATGATAGAAAACTTGTTCCACAAGTCTATGATGGTAAAGGAAGATGTTGAAATTTGTGTATCATAGAAAACTTGTTCCATGAGTATATGTCTGTAAAGGGAGATGTTGAAATTGAAATTTGTGTAATTAATTCCTGGGAGACTTAATTTATAAATCTTTCTCATAGTCATGTACAATTATACATAACAATAAAAATACATAATATTTTTAAGTGGTAAAAGTTGACCGGCTGGTGCTTTTTTCTCGACAGTGATTACGCCTGGTGCGTTCTTTCCGGTTTCAAATTTTTGGTGTGTTCTATTTCGAATATTTGCATTACGCCTTGTGTGTTATTTTCAACTTCAAATTTTGGTTTTAGAATTCAATTCGTCTTTTGCTATGATCCCTTAGATGATTTGATAAAATTACTGGAATCTAACGAGAAGTTTTCGTAAAAATCGACGATTTGATGAAATTACTGAAATCAGAAAGAAGTTTTGGTAAAGATTGTCAACCAGACTTTAGTGGATTTGTTAAATGCCACTAAATAAAGTTTAAATAGTGTCTTAACCATTTAAAAGTTTAAACAAAGTCATATCAGTGTTTAAGGAATACTCTAAAACCTGCAATGCTCACTCTAAAGCCACATTTATTTCTTACAAATGGCGTCACTAACTTTTAGACTTTATTTTCCTTAAATCTTAGGTCTCCCCATAAAAGATATATAATTTACTCAATTTACTTTATTTAATTCATGGACTAAACTAAAGGTAAGATTATGTGTAAAGCAAGTCTAATTCTTGACATATATACTTTATTCAATTCATGGACTAAACTAAAGGTAAGATTGTGTAAAGCAAGTCTAATTCTGAATTTGGTTGAGCAAAGCTTGTAAGGTTTTTGTTTTTCAATGATGGGGAGTAGTATTCACCTTCATCATTGGACTTCTAAAGCATAACCACACATTCTCTCCGATTACCAAATATTTCGCTGCAATAATAATCATTATCTTAAACTTCAAAAGATTATTTTTCTTTATTATTTGTTTTTAATATATGTTATTACATCATGTATGAAGAAAAAAAATATATTAGTACATCATGTTTACAAATTATTATATGAGGAAGTTATAATATTACATCATGATTAGAAATTATTATGTAAGGAAATCAAATTATTACATCATACAATTTATTTTATAAAAGGGAATCTATCATACTTAAAAAGAATTTGTCTTTGGAGACTCTGTGAATGCATTCCCATTCTCCTCATAGTCTGTGCTTACAAGAATATATTTCAAGATTGTTTAAGTAGTTTTGAAAATTTCACTTAACTTTTACATAATTTTTGGAATTTTCATATTGATTTAAAAAAATAATTTTAGTTTTTTTATTTATTTTAAATATAGTTTTAAATTTATATAATATAAAATTACTATAAATATATAATTTTGTATTAAATTTGAAATATATTTTTAAATATTTTTTATTTTTAATAAAAGATATATGTTCTTTTTAACTAAATATATGACATCTCATTTATTGTACATTCAAAAAGCTACATTTTTGTCATAATTGTTTTGTGATAATTCCAATTTTATAGATTTTTGTCAAAATTATTTTGTCATACTTTCAATTTCAATCAACTTTGTGATATTTATTTTAGTTTTGTTGAGTTTGGCTATTGAGGATTTCTTGGAATAACTCTGGAGTTGTTGAAGGGATATGACATATTAGTGCTCTTTGGGTGGAGTTTAATAAGTGTCTTGTTACTAATCACATTCCATTTATTTTTATTATAATTTTAATTAACTTCAAAATTAATATTATCTATTAGAATTGTCAATTTTTTTTTGCTAACTCAATTGGTTTGGTTTGTTAGGCAACTAGAGTTCAATACCTTTATGGTGAGTTTAGTTGGGAGGAGACACCCATGTTAAGGGTTAGTGCAGCCCAAGCTGAGTGCAATCCCCAAGTGACTTATCTCTATTAGAATTACAATAATTTAAAGGTCAAAAACTTTATCCACAATTTTAATTGTGGAAACCTACATACATAATTTAATTTAATGTTTTTATTATGGTATAATTTTATTCTTATAATTTAAACAATATTTTATTTTTATTTGTATATGTACTCTTTTTTATTTTATTTAGCACAATCCATACCATTGCGAAAGTTGTATTTAGAGTTTCTTTAATTATAAAAATTAAAATAATCAACCATAAACGTTTCCCTACATATGTAATCTAAATTTTAAATAAAATATATTGAATAATGTTATAAAAATATAAATATAATTTTTTTAAAAGAACTTTAAATAGAGTATATTCAATATTTGTAAAAGAATATAAATATAAATTATTTAAAAAGCAAAAGAAAACTAACATATCTATGATTATATATTATTTCATTAGTCAACTTTTACTTTATTATTATATATTATTTCATTCTTCAATTAAAATATTGATCGACTTTGTCATACTTGTGGTGATAATTATTTTATGTCCCCACCATCACAATATATGATCTTCGTCTGCTATTTTGTCACAACAATTGTTTTCCATTTGCATACTTAACATTTATAGGCATCTAGATTTCACACATTCTATCCAGTTGCAATCACTTACCAAAAGTTGTATTTAGCAAACATCAAATATGTTATTACAATAGAATTTGATCAATGTAGAAATTTTTTTACAAGATTTTCCTTTTAGTTAAGTATTAAATTTCAATTTTAACTATTATCAAATAATTTCAAATTCAAATTGAGCGTCATGTTTTTTTTAACAAAGTTTTGAATATCAAGATTTATTTATTTTTTTAACAAACTTGTTTATCTTGATGCTTATCATATTATTTTACTTAATACTCATAATATATAAATGAAAGCCTTGGAAAAATTTAGAACTTTTCCTATAAACATAGGTGTGGTGAGTCTCTATCCCTTTGATGTATAGT
>ML783497.1:643771-657781 GCA_009831015.1 Picea engelmannii | reverse complement strand
AGATCAAGTTTTTTTAGTCTACTATTTACCTCTATTTTCAAAACTTACAATCTTTTCACCAACAACTTCAAATAAGATCATTTCAATTACAATAGTTTGACTTCTAAAGTCTACATAGGTGTATATACCCTACCCCTCTTGATTTAAACCTTTGACTCCAATGACAAATTTTCCTCAACTTACTTCGGCATTCCCATTCACCCGCTTAGGGGGTATGCTAGTATATATAGCTACATATATATGCAACTATATATATTATATAGTTGCACATATATATGCAACTATATAATATATATAGTTGCATATAAACTAAAGGTATCCACGAGACATGGGCCAAGCCTATGGGGGGCTGGGGCCAGGCCCGAGACTCAGGTCCCATGGGAACCCTTTAGTTTATATGTGTGTGTGTGTGTGTGTGTGTGTGTGTGTGTGTGTGTGTGTAATTATATATATTATATAGTTACATATTATATGTAACTATATAATATACGAATTTTAATTTTACTTTTTAATTAGGGTTTTGAATATATTTTTTTAAATGTGTTTTTATCTTCGTTAAAAAAAACAATTGTGAAGATTTTCTCATTTCTCTTTATTTATTTATAATGTAAATTTAAAAAAAAAAAAATAATAAATAAATTTTCAAGTGACCATTTAGGATCCAATTTTCGGTTTTTTATTTGCGTAGGGATTTGTTGTCAAGGCCATAGTTTCAATTAGGTTCTAAGATCTTATGAGATTCATTTTATTGTATATGTAGGATTTAGATATCAGTTTACCACTGATTTTCTACTATGGTTTTATTGATGAAGAGCATCATATTCCTAATTAAGCAAATACTTTTAAATTTAGCTACAAATTCTATTCTTGCTATGTTGGTGAAAACATTCTACATAAACACACATAAATATACGATTAAAATATAATGCATATGTGAACTCATAATCTATGGAAAATAATTTGAAAAATAAGTGCAAACCTATACGAATCATAAGTTAATGATCTACTTAATTGCAAAAGAAATGTGTTAAACACTATAAGAGAAAGAATGCAACTTATCTATAGAAACTACTCAAACACACAGTAAAGAAAAATGATAATATATAGACACACAATACATGACATATTAGAGTAGTCCTAGTTCCTATATAGCACGACGTTGGTTCTAGCTACAACAACAATAGACTTACAACATCCAAGAAAAAATCTATAAATTATCAGACTAGAACCTGTATAGAAAATAAAACTTTAATCGTATTCTTCCCTGTAAGTATCAAAATGTCTTCATCTATTCATCCCTATTAAGAACCAAATACTTGCATACAAAAACACCATAAATAATCAGAGAATAATATAGAAGAACCACACTTTTATTATAAGAAAACCCTTAGGGTAGGACAACACCATACAATGGATCCTATTATGGAAGGGATCCTCTCTTGTTCACTTGCCTCTTTGAGTGGGCATCCTCATATTCAGCTACCGCTCCAAATACAATACTTCTCAACTTGTCTCATTACATTTCTTGAACCCATGTATATAGTTCTACCAACCACCTAAGAATATTCTAGAGAAGAAATCTTCTAGAAATCCTATTTATTATATCTAGCTACCATCGTACGCCTTATTTAATAATATAGTGGACCTAGTCCACCTTACATTGAATGGCCTCCACTAATAATGCATAACCCCAATCCCATTGGGTACCTCCCATATTACCTCCCTAGGTATATGACGCGGACTCCCAGACCCGTAGGTCGAAATCCGCACAAGATATTTTCCTTTTGGCCCAAGAGCTTGACTGGCTCTTCTATTTTCCCTTTCGGGAAATCAACCCACAACAAACCTTGAGGAAATTCCCCTTCGCACTATTTCGTGTTTCACAACTTCGGGGGTTATCATGTGAAGAGCCTGAATTCTTGTCAACGGGAATGCCGAAATCCCGATTCCCAAAATGCTGAAATTCACATCAACTTCTGTCGCGACTTGTGACTTCGGGTCTTCCACTCCACTGTGTCCCGATTGCTTTCCCTTAGGACTTCCGAAACCCCAAACTCCGAAGTTCCGAAAACTTAAACTTGTCAACCTTTGTTGTCACACACGAAAAATCCTTTTCGCGTTTCGGGGGTTTGATCAGTGAAGGATTTTGGCTTACACTTCGGACCCTCGAACCCCGAAATGCAAAAATGACCCGACGACTCGATAATTCAAGATCAATGGCCCCTTATCCACCTTGTAGCTCCCGTAGATCCTACGGTTCTCTCTATTTCAGGTTTTCTCCTCTGAGAATTCTGCCTGCCCAATCTCTTCTCAAAGAACCTTCGGCTCAACTAGACCTACGATCCTTTTTCTGAACTTGGCCTCTACACGATGACCAAAACTCCTCTTCTTCTCTTCAACACCTTGAAGACGCTAACTCTCCCGATCTTCCTTTCACAACCTCAAATCTCCTATGAGATTTCTGCACGCACTCCTTGCGACACTTCTTCAAATACGTCTAAGTATTTGAATCATGTGACTCTGTGCAACTCCTTATGACAGTAGTCTTCAATCTTCTCCTTGGTTGATAAGTTCTAAACTTCCAACCAGTCTGCACACACTTTGCATGGATTCTGTGCCTGACTTTCACTCCTTCGGAAAATGAGAACAACGTTATTCCTCCTGAGCTTTCAAAGATGAACTCTGAACCCGTCAACGCATTCCTTACAGATGCTTCTCTGTACTCCTTGCATGAACTTTTACTCAAGAAGTGAAAAATAATTGAAACTCATTTCCTTACTCTTCTCCGATATCAAATTCTTAACATGAAATCATACATACACAACTTAACAACAATGCATGACAGAAAGAGTAAACAACCATAAGCATAGCATTCAACATATACACACAGAAAGCATTATAACACCATGATTCTGAATTCAAAGCTTCATATATTAATCTTAGAAATTCTGTACATGGGTTTTCTTACATAGCTCTCTGCTACAACTCTCTTTCTATATGCTCTATAATACCATGATCTCTATCTTTATTGATCCAAAGATACAAATATACAAATAAGAGGGTGTCTATATCCATTTTCCCTCCAGCTCCTAAAAATTGTCAAATCTAGGAATTTAAAACTACCTACTTACATTAATTATACTTAAATGCCTTTACATCCTACAGATGAGAGCTGATTGCTCAAGATCTGTTTACAACCTGGAAGTACACCCCTTATTAACTATTACATTAATATTTGCGCATCCAACCCTTCAAAACATTTCAAACAATTTTAACATGTGCCAAAAATGCAATGGCGTTTATCCCATGCTCACTTGTTGTTGGCGATGCTCCTGCATCATACTCCCTCACTTGAAAATTTGCATGGACTCCTGTTCATGAGCTCTTGCACTTTCTGTCCATGCTTCTGAATCTCTACGTCATTCTCCCAGCTGGCATCTTCAACTGGATGTCCCTTCAACTTGACCAAGTATTCAAAATACTCTTTTCTCCTGGTCCTCTTACTGACTCTCTTGTAAAGTATGCTCTCCATCTGTGGCTTTTCAACTACTGGCATTTGTTTAGCCCACTGAACCTCTGTCTGTTCATTGTCTTCTCCTTCTCCTTCAGCTTTGTAAGGGTACAAATATGATATGTTGAATATCGGTGAAATTTCGATCCCATAGGGTAATTCAATCTCATATGCATTTGCCCCAAATTTTCTTATGATCTTGCATGGTCCAATCTTCTTCATTTTCAATTTGTTATATGTTCCCCTTGGGAACCTTTCTTTTCTTAAGTGTGCAAGAACCAAATCACCAAATTCGAATTGAAGTTCTCACTTGTGCTGATCTGCTTTGCGTTTATACTCTTGATTCAAATTCTGCAATTGTCCCTTCACTTGGTTGTGAAGTTCCTTCATTGCCTCTGCAAAATCCTCTGCACTAGAATTTCTAGTCTCATTATGTTCTGAATCTTTCAACTCAAAAATTACCCTGGGTTGGATTCCATAAATAATCTGAAATGGACTCTGCTCTGTGCTTCTATTGTGTGAATCATTGTAATAAAATTCCGCTTGTGGAAGAATGTGATCCCACTGATTGTGGTGTTTAGTCACTAGGCTCCTTAGCAAATCTCCCAAGCTCCTGTTTACAACTTCTGTTTGCCCATCCATCTGAGGATGATAAGATGAGCTAAATGACAAGTTTGTCCCCAACTTATTCCACAAAGTTCTCCAGAAATGTCCCACAAACTTGGTGTCTCGATATGAAACTATACTCCTTGGTAAGCCGTGAAGTCTAACGACTTCTTTGAAAAACAGATTCGCAATGTGAGTTGTGTCACTGGTTTTCTGACATGGTATAAAATGTGCCATTTTGGAAGATCTGTCTACCACCACAAAGATGGATTCAAACCCTCTTTGCGTTCTTGGTAGCCCCAACACAAAATCCATGCTCACTGCATCCCATAGCCTCTCAGGTATGGGTAAAGGCTGATACAACCCTGTATTCTGTCTTTTTCCCTTTGAGTGATGACAAATTCTGCACCTGTCCACAAATATTTTGACATCGGTCCTCATCCCCAGCCAAAAATATGAGTTTTTCAACTTCGAGAACGTTTTTTCATGACCAAAATGTCTGGCCAGACCCCCACTGTGCTTTTCTTTTAGCAGATTCTCCCTCATGGAGCATTTTGGAATACACAGTTGATTGCCTTTGAATAATAATCCACCCTGGATCATATATTCTGCCCATTGACTCCTGTCCCTGAGAATCGAATTCTCAGATGCCTCATACGCCTCTTTAAAATCTGGATCATCTCTATACATGTCCTTGAGATTATCAAAACCCAACGTTTTGACTTTGAACTCCTGCATAAGCAAACTTTTCCTACTCAAAGCATCAACAACTTTGTTAGCAGTTCCAGAAATATGTTTAATTACAAAAGTAAAATTCTGCATATATTCAACCCACTTAACATGTCTTTGGTTCAACTTCTCCTATTGAGTTACGAATTGCAAAGCATGATTGCCATTGTATAAGAAAAATTCTTTAGGAACCAAACAGTGCCTCCACTTTTTCAGTGTCTGTATGACTGCATAAAATTCTTTGTCATACGTGGAGTACTTCACCTTTGCTTCATTCATTTTCTCACTGAAGTATGCGATCGGTCTATCATCTTGGCTCAAGACCGCTCCTATTGCAAACCTGCTTGTGTCACATTTAACCTGAAACGTCTTGTTGAAATCTGGCAACACCAAAATTGGTTGTTCAGTAATTTTCTTTTTCAACAAATTGAAACTTTTCTCACTTCTTCTGTCCAGTGAAAAGATTTATGTCTTTTCTTCACTGTGTCCATCATTGGTGCGCTATTTCCACTGAAATTTCTGATAAATTTCCTGCAGAAACTATCCAATCCATGAAAACTTCGAACTTCAAAGATACTTTTCGGCGATGGCCAATTCTTAATCACCTCCACTTTATCTGGATCCATTTTCAACTTATCTGCAGAAATAACAAACCCCAAATAAATGAGCTCTGTCCTCATGAATGATGATTTATTTATGTTTATCAACAACTTCTCTTGCTGTAATCTCTTCATCACCATAGCCAAATGCTTTAAGTGTTCTGTTTCTGTTCTAATGAAAATCAATATATCATCAAGATATACGATGAAAAATTTCCCGATGAACTCCTTCATGACTTCATTCATCAGCCTCATGAAAGTACTAGGCACATTGGTTAAGCCAAATGGCATAACAAGCCATTCATATAGTCTCTCATTGGTCTTGAAGGATGTCTTTCATTCATCACTCTTTCTCATACGAATTTTATGATAACCACTCTTCAAATCAATCTTTGAGAAAAAAAATTCTCCACTCAAACAATCCATCAAATCATCCATCCTTGGCAATGGAAATCTATACCTGATGGTTATCTTGTTGATTTCCCTCGAGTCCGTACACATCCTCCAACCTCCATCTTTCTTTGGGCTGAGCACTGTTGGAACAACACATGGAATCAAGCTCTCTCTAACCAATCCCTTGTCCATTAAGTCCTTGACTTGTCTTTTGACCTCTTCATTCTCATGTGGCGTCAATCTGTACGCTTCTTTGTTTGGAAAACTAGCTCCAGGTATGAGATCAATACGATGACTTATACTTCTGATCAGTGGCAACGAACAAGGTAGTTCGTCCACTACTATGTCAGCAAAGTCCTCCAGCAGCTTTTGGATTTCTTCTGGAAAATCATCCACTCTTGTACTGGTTAAGACAATTCTAGGCTTCCTGACCACAATGAATTGTGTATCCTCTTTCTTCTTAACCTCTGTAAGAAGTTCCTTCCCACTCATGAGAAGTACAGTGTTTCTTACCTCAGGTTTTACTTCTTTGTCCTTAATCGGAAACAACATGTGAGTTCTCCCATTCTTCTCCAGGGTGTATGTGTTATTTCTCCCATCATGTATCACATTCCTGTCATATTTCCACGGTCTACCCAACAATAGATGACAAACATCCATGGGAATGACGTCACATAGTATTTCATCCTTATATCCTCCTATTTTAAATTCAACTAAACCTTGTTTAGTGACATTTACCTGGTGTCCTTTTTGTAGCCATGAAACTTTGTATGGGATTGGATGTTCAATAGTCTCTAGCTCCAACTTTTCTACCATCTCTGTAGAAACGAGATTGTATGTGCTACCACTATCCACGATGACTTTGCATGCACAGTCTTTGGTCTTGCAAGCAGTCCGAAAAAGTATGTTCCTTTGGACTGGGTTCTCTGCCTCCTTTTCTGGCATTAAGAGAACTTTTCTCATCATTAGTGATCTTCCGCCTTCAACATCTTCTGCCCCGACATTTTGTCTTTGTGCTTCAACAATGTGAGTCTCACCTCCTTCTTTCTTTCTGTCCAGACATTCATAAGATTTATGCCCATTTTTTCCACATGTGAAGTATTTTACTACTCCACCTCTGCCTCTTCCTCTTCCTCTAGCGCGAGGAAAAGTGTTATTATCAACATACTATCCTCTTTGTGAGCTTCCACCTCTCTCAGTTTGAGTTTGAGGTTTCTTCCATTCTTCTTTAGGTTTCTGATTCCTATCCTGGGCAATTGTTTTGCCTCTGGCTTGGCTTCTGCCTCGGCCTCTCTGACCTTGCTTCCGGCTCAGCTTTTCTTCAGCTTTCAGAGCCATCTGATAAGAATCATCCACACTTCGAAGGCTCATCATGCTCATCTCATCTTGAATGTCATACCGCAGACCATTCATGTATCTAGCAACCTTTTCATCATCATTTTCCCGATGACCTGCTCTAATGTTTATCCAGTAGAACTCCTCAGTGTATTCTTTCACTTAATTCAACTTCTGTCTCAAATTCTGCATTCTCTGGAATAGATTAATTTGATAATCTTTGGGTATGAATTTCGCCTTCATCTTTGCGACCATTCTATCCCAACTCTTGATTTTCTACTTTCCCTTACATTGTCTGTCATCTTGTAGTTCATCCCACCACAATGTTGCATGTCCTTTTAGTCTTGTGACAGCATGTTTGACCTTTTTGTCTTCCTCGACATCATCATAGTCAAAATACTTATCCATAGCTCTAATCCAATCTAGAATCTCTTCAACATCCAAGTTTCCTTCATATAATGGAATGTCCATTTTTTCCCTAGCACCCATCCTTTCAACAACTCTAAGTAGATGTTCATTTGCTGCATCTTCTACTACAACTTCTTCTCCTTCATGTCCAGCTTCATTTTCACTTTCAGATTCACTGAGATCCCCAACACCGACTGTGCACCTCTGTGCTATTTCCACGGCATCCATCCTAGAACATATTTCACACATCTCTCTTGCCCCTGGTGGATCAGGTAATTGCCTACCCCTTCTTCTTGGCATTTCCCTTTCCTCTGGTGGATCAGGTGTTTTCCTATCTCTTCTTCTCAGTGGCATGGCCGTAAATATTTCTCGCGCCCTCTATTTGCAATATACAAACAGAAAAGGGCTCTGATACCAAACTTGACACAGACTCCCAGACCCGCAGGTTGGAATCCGCATAGGATATTTTCCTTTCAGCCCAAGAGATCGACTGGCTCTTCTATTTTCCCTTTTGGGAAATCAACCCACAACAAAGCTTGAGGAAATTACCCTTCACACTATTTTGTGTTTCGCAACTTCGGGGGTTCTCATGTGAAGAGCCTGAATTCTTGTCAACGGGAATGCCAAAATCTCGATTCCCAAAATGCCAAAATTCACATCAACTTCTGTTGCGACTTGCGACTTTGGGTCTTCCACTCCACTGTGTCCCGATTGCTTTCCCTCAGGACTTCCAAAACCCTGAACTCCAAATTTCTAAAAACTTAAACTTGTCAACCTTTGCCTTCACACATGAAAAC
Organism: Picea engelmannii; assembly: GCA_009831015.1. Taxonomy (NCBI): domain Eukaryota; kingdom Viridiplantae; phylum Streptophyta; class Pinopsida; order Pinales; family Pinaceae; genus Picea; species Picea engelmannii. The sequence goes on along the minus strand of ML783497.1, from coordinate 649,403 downwards.
TCCTTTTCGTGTTTTGGGGGTTTGATAAGCTAAGGATTTTGTCTTACACTTAGGACCCTCGAACCCTGAAATGTCGAAATGAACTGATGACTCGATAAGTCAAGATCAACGGCCCCTTATCCACCTTGTAGCTCTTTTAGATCCTACGGTTCTCGATATTTTGGGTTTTCTCCTCTGAGAATTCTGACAGCCCAATCTCTTCTCAAAGAACCTCCGGCTCAACCAGACCTACGATCCTTTTTCTGAACCTGGCCTCTGCACGATGACCAAAACTCCTCTTCTACTCTTCAACACCTTGAAGACGCTAACTCTCCTGATCTTCCTTTCACAACCTCAAATCTCTTATGAGATTTCTGCACGCACTCTTTGCGGTACTTATTCAAATACGTCTAAGTATTTGAATCCTTTGACTCTGTGCAACTCCTTGCGACAGTAGTCTTCAATCCTCTCCTTGGTTGATAAGTTCTGAACTTCCAACCAGCCTACGCACACTTTGCACGGCTTATGTTCTTGACTTGCACTCCTTTGAAAAATGAGAACAACATTATTCCTCTTGATCTTTCAGAGATGAACTATGAACTTGTCAACGCACTCCTTGCGGATGCTTCTCTGCACTCCTTGCAAGAAATTTTACTCAAGAAGTGAAAAACAATTGAAACTCATTTCCTTACTCTTCTCAGATTCCAAATTCTTAACATGAAATCATACATACATAGCTTAACAACAATGCATGACAGAAAGAGTAAACAACCATAAGAATAACATTCAACATATACACACAGAAAGCATTACAACACCATGAGTCTGAATTCAAAGCTTCATATATTAATCTCAGAACTTTTGTACATGGTTTTTCTTAGACAACTCTCTACTACAACTCTCTTTCTCTATGCTCTATAATACCATGATCTCTATCTTGATAGATGCAAAGATACAAAGATAAAAAGAAGAGGGTGTCTATATCCATTTTCCCTCTAGCTTCTAAAAACCGTCAAATCTAGGAATTTAAAACTACCTACTTACATTAATTATACTTAAATGCCTCTACATCCTACAGATAAGAGATGATTTCTCAAGATATGTTTACAATCTGGAAGTACGCCCCTTCTTAACTATTACATTAATATTCGTGCATCCAACCCTTCAAAACATTTCAAACAATTTTAACATGTGCCAAAAATGCAATGGTGTTTGTCCCACGCTCGCTTGTTGTTGGCGATGCTCCTGCATCAGTATACTACATTCCATCCTCCTTAAGCATGTTTCATCCTCAAAATATGAGAAGAGACCATACGATATGACCACCTAAGAATTGTAGCCAACTAGTACCAAGTATGACCATCCATCCATCCTAATGGAAGACAAACATGATGTTCAACTAATTCCTTGCCACCCTAATATTGATTTTCATTGTGCGGGTGTTTCCATGGGATTGGTTCTCTAGCCTGATGTCTTCTTGTAGTGTTGGTAGGCCTCCATGCACCTCTTGATCGGTTACCTTTCTGGTTCCTTGATGGTGCATAAATGTGGTGATGCTCACATCCTTGTCTTGATGATATTTGTTTCTTGATATGATGTGGATGGAGATACACAACAACTATAGGAATCATTTCTTTTTTCTTCAAATCTGCAACACATTGTTCCCTTGATTCAATTACCTCCTTAACTTCCTTATTGTGTCCTTCTTGTGGCTTTGGTTCATCTCCTTATGTAAATTATGCCTCTGATTCAACTTCTGACTCTGCAGTAACTTATTTTCTTTCCCCCATAGGCCCTTCTTGCTTACTAAGAGAAAAATCTTGCAATGTAATTTTTTTTCTTCTGCCAACGCTTTAGAAACTTCTTTTTCACATTAATAGTAAATGTACCAACTAAGTCCATCCAAGAATATCCCAAAACAATATCCACATCCGCCATATATATAGCATGAAAATCATAATGCAACACATATTTATCTATAATGATCTTCAAATATTTAAAAAATTGAATATTTTGACCCTCAACCTTTGTGCTTTGGATATTCTTTGCAGGAACTTGCAATCTGTTAACCAACTAAACATTGATAAAATTTTGTTGGCAACTAGGGTTAATAGAAACAATTACATTTTCTTTATGAATACAACCATGAACCTGTAATATAGATTTTCCATGTGAAAATAAACCTTTCTTGCTCCCTTTATCAACATGAGACCATTTATCTAAAAATAGTGTTTTAAATGCTTCATCAGAAAGTGCCATCATCTTGGCAGGGTCTAATGATTGCCACCATATCCTAGAATCATTGGTGAAACCAAAGGGTAACATATATTTCCAATTTTTCCAAACTAACTTCTCGTATTTTGTAAATTGTTCAATACTAGGGCCATCATATTTCCCTGTAAAATACATCTTTCTATGAAAACCCCAAAAATAGAACTAGGATTTGTAAAAATTAATCGCGCGGTTTTTTCCGGAAAAACCATGAAAAATGGTCGAATTTAAAATTCTCATAACTTTACTTCCTGGACTCCATTTCAGCTAATTTTGTTTTTTAAATTGAGTATTTTTCCGATAGGAATCCAAATATCCAATTTATTTCTCAAAATTCTGAGCAAAAAGTTTCATAACTTAGTTTGAAGTGTGCTGCCCCCTTTTTTCCTTTGAAAAAATCTGCAAAATGACCCAAAAATTTCTTCCTTTCTTTGGCCAAGGAAAGAGCTGTAATACCAAATGTTATAGACCTGAATAGATATGCAAATATTACTTCACAAATAGCCAAAAATAAACCAAACCATTCACTAAACACACGAAATAGAGAAAACCCTTGAGGTAGGGAAACATCATATATTAATCCTTAAGGAAGGATAACACTCCTCAAGCAATACTTGCTTGTACAATAACAATATACTTCACCATAATCCAATACAAAATATTAATCATCAAAGATCTGAATACATAAAACACCACAAATATTCAAGAACAATATAGAATAAATCTCCACTTTATTATTAAAAAACCTTGAGGTAGGCAAACACCATACAATGGATCTTGTTATGGAAAGGATTCTCTCATGTTCACTTGCCTCTTTGAGGGGGGAAACTCCTAATGAGTTAAACACTCCAAATACAATACTTCACAAATTGTCTCATTACATTTCTTGAACCCATTTATATAGTGTTACCAACCATCTAAGAACATTCTATAGGAGGAACCTTCTAGAAGTTGAGCCTTCTAGTAAGTACTCTTACATTTATTATATCTAACTGCCATAGTGGGCCTTATTTAGTAATATATTGGATCTAATCCACCTTACATTGAATGGCCTCCACTATTATTACTATGGGCCCTTTGGACCCCCCACTACCTCTCTAGCTACACTACATTTCATCCCCCTTATGAAAGCGTTGTCCTCAACGCTTGTTATGAGGGTGTACAACCATTTACCATGGTCCCATGGATAAGTGTGGACCATAGTGTTGAAGTATACTAGAGAGATAGGGTCCCGTGTAGAAATTAAGGCCACCATGATGAAGTAGTCCAACCGCCATTGCAAAATCAAGGTCCCATGTCCAAGTGCTCATGTGAACTCCACGCAGAAGATATCATAACCCAATAACCAATAGAAAATGATGCTCCAAAGACTGACACCTTTCATGTGGATACAAATCAGAATATCCATCCACATAGTGGGAAAGGGTTGTTTCTGAATCGGAAAGGAATAATACCACTCTGGAATATGAAGGTTCGACACTTGTAGTCATAACTCGCTCTTGATTTGTCACATTGATGTTCTCTATAGAAGGTGGAGTAGAGTCATCAAATAAAATATGAAAGTGGTTGTCATCCCATAAATGACAACTATCCATATACCAATCATCACAATCATCCTTGTAATCATACCAACCATATATTTCTTGATTATATTCTACCGAGATGTAAATGTCAATCATCTACCTACTATATCTCTCTTATAGGGACATTGAAAATTTTTCAAAGGTTGGAGTGCATCGCAAATCCATCAAAAAAACCTCATATAATATGCCTGAAGAAAGTGTTGAAAATCCTCTATCTAATGGAATTAATCTGGTAGTAATCTAAGCACCCTATAAAAAGTTATGAACTTTGTAGTCTCACCTCCATCACGAAAAACCACCCAAAATGGTTGATTTTAAATCAGTGATATCTTCACTTCCAAAACTCCAATTTGGATGATTTTTTTTGAATTTGCGTGAAATTGTGTGAGGAACTCAGATATGTAATTTTTTGGGGGAAAATTTGGCCGCGGGTGCTATAGAAATCATAAAAATTGCACGGTCGTCCACGGAAAACCATGAAAAATTGTAGATTTTAGAATGGTGATAACTTCACTTCCTGGACTCTGTTTCAGATGATTTTTTTTTTAAATTGATTTGTTTTTTTCCGAGAGGAACTCAGATATTCAACCAGTCTCTACAAATGTTACACAAAAATTTATAGAAACTGTCCAGAATGTCGGGGACCTCGTTTTATTCTCCGAAAATTTGCAAAATAATAATAATAATAAATGCCCACAATTCATGTGAAGGAAAGTTCTCTGATGCCACTTGTTAAGAACCAAATATTTGCATATAGAAACACCAAAAATATTCAAATAAAAATATAAAAGAAACACACTTTTATTATAATAAAACCCTTAAGGTAGGGCAACACCATACAATGGATCCCATTATGGAAGGGATCCTCTCCTGTTCACTTCCCTCTTCAAGGGGGAATCCTCTTATTGAGCTACCACTTGAAATACAATACTTCTCATCATGTCTCATTACATTTCTTGAACCCGTTTATATAGTGCTACCAACCACCCAAGAACATTCTAGAGGAGGAACCTTCAAGAAGTATAACTTTCTAGTAAGTACTCTTACATTTATTATATCTAACTACCATAGTGGGCCTTATTTAATAATATAGTGGACCTTGTCCACCTTACATTGAATTGCCTCCACTATTATTACATAACTCCATTCACATTAGGTACCTCCCATATTACCTCACTAGGTATACTGCAATCCCCTTTTCAAAGGTGTATGTCTTCTTTTATACATATATGTCATTGACAAACTAATTAAAGAGTAATTATTACAAACTACTTGAGAAACAAAGAATATCAAGTAGTTTTGAAACAAAGTATTGAACTTTAATTTAAAAACAAAGTAAGCATTGGAATATAACTAATAGTATAGGAAAATTATATTTGGTCATTACATATTTAAATAATTCCATTTTAAATATATAACCAATTTGAAAAAAAGAGTTAATGGGATGGTTATGTGTTAGTTTTCATCATCTACAACAACCAATAGGATTTGTAGCAATGTCACGTTCTTTAACCATATTGCTTTAACCTCCATATATCCGTACCACAAACAATGGCCTAAATCGATCTAAAGCACATAGAATTGTAGCAAGTGGATCTATAGCAGGTGGATTTGTAGCGACATCCAAACTAATTCATTATTCTAATACAAATACACAGTATGATATATTTTTCCTAGGTTTCAACAAGAAATCAAATGAAAAGTCATAAATTATGATGAAGGTTACCTTGAGCCTAAATCCTAGTTTTAAACATCAAAACCATAAATAACAAGGTGTAAACGATAGGAAAAAAGGATGA
>ML783497.1:593229-628480 GCA_009831015.1 Picea engelmannii | reverse complement strand
CTTTACTCTTACTATCCATATGTTGTATGTTGCTTGATGACACATGAAGAAATATTAATAATTGTTAAGAAGGTATAAAATTGTTTAAGCATATATACAACTGATTCACCCCCCCCTCTCAGTTGTATTAGTATTTCCAACAACAGTAACACTGAATATGGTGAACAGTTTGTTGTCTAAGATTTTATGTATTATATCTGATACAGGAGAAGCAAGAGTGGAAGGAGATGCTTTACAAGAACACAAATACTGTAAGGAAGAAATTACAGAGTGAAGCTTAAATGCATGGGATGAATCTTTGTTTCATGCTGCATTTATAAACTAATTGTGCTTAAGGTATCTGGTCAAACAACTGATGCGGGAGAATCTTTCCACCTCAGCATATGCACCAACAAGCCAACACATAGGCGCACATTGGAGAAAGGGAGAGGCGCTGACCCTCCCAATTTTAAATTTGAAATGTGATCCTATACGGATTTATGTTGTAAGGTTGAGTAAATCCAAGCCATGCCTTTGTACATGTAGTGGATAGGGTCACCTTAATGGTTGGTTGTAAGAAGGTCTAGATATGAGTCAGATTTGGATCTTCATTCATTGTAATGAGCCGTAGGGATAAGGTGTCTTAACTGAGACAGTGATGGCACTAAGGTGGTGGAGAGGATAAGCTCGAGGAGCCCTCTTGTAAAATAATAACCAGGAGAGGTAGAGTAGAGGAGATACCCAGTTGAGGTAGGAGATAGGAGTTGGAGAAGGAGTTGAGACTCTGTGGTAGTCCAGTCTCTATACACATTTGTAAATAGACATTCATCTTAATACAAAGAAAGCAGTTTTTCCTGCATATGATATCCATTTGTGTTATCTATGTTCTATGAATGATATTTGTGTGTGTTTATATATGTGATAGATTCTTGTGATAGTTTTCATATGCAGGAGAACATAGAATTCTCTATCTTTGTGTTACTGAGAAGTTCTGGGTTCTTTAGGCTCGTGCAAGGAGTGCACACGAGAGTAGCAAAAATTTGTGAGCTAACGCAAGAAGTGTGTATCTGGACTTTGTTAAAATTTCAGAAGAGAATGTGTTAGGAGGGAACACCAGAATATTCACAGACTCAGAAGGAGCCTTAGGGTTATTGAATACTCTGGAAGAAAGACTATGTAGAGTAAGCACATCCAGAGTTACAAAAAACTTTGTAAACTCTGCCAGGAGGGAATTGAGTAGGTGCATAGTATGCACCGGGTCAACACTTAAACAAGTGTTGAGAACGTCTAAGGACTCAGAAAAGTGCAAGGTGAGTGCAGGAAGTGAACTTGTTTCAAGTTTGAAAGATCAGAAGGAGGAGCGACAACAACCGCTGGATCAGCTGTGAAGAATACGTCTGGACCGTTAGATCAGACTCAAGAATAGATGTGGAGCACACAGAGAGGGGGAACAGATCTGATCCATTGGACCTAAGCATGAAGGATCGACATCCATCGGATCCAGGTAAAGTGCACGGACTCTAATCCCTTTAAGTGCACATGAGAGCAGACTCGCCAAAGTCCCAAAGAGGGTAGGGACCATCCATCATCCAGAGGGACAAGTGGTGAAAGATATAAAACTCCAAAGAAGATGAGATTGGATGTTCTTCTGTGTGATTATGGTTGCAATTCTCTCTTTAGCGCCAATCTATAAGATATAAAAGGAGGGGATATGATTTATATTGATCAACATTAGAGATGTGAGATGGCTTGTTTTATTCGAGAAAATGTCATTTTAGCCTCCTATGTCCATGCTTCGTTACTCTCCTTTTCTAGCCCAGGCTTGACCCTAAGGTTTAGAGAGAAACGAAGTTCAGAATGAACCTCCTGAGGAAGTTGATTCACCCCAAGAATGATAGCACTCTTTGTCTTGTTGTCACTTCCGGGATAGATGGTTCATCCTTTTCTCTTGAGACGAGATGTTTTGTTTCCTTCTGTAACACATAAGCATGGGATTTCAAGAGATACCATACTCCCTGATCTCTAAAATATTGTCGTGGCGAAGATGATGCTTTCTATTCTTTGGGAATGCAATGATGTCATCCAAGTAGATAAGGATGATTATGTTAATTAATCCTTCAAGGGATATTATATCCATGGAATTCTATGCAACCTGCATTTGATATCCTTTTAAATCCCTCTCTCTTTATTTCAAAAGGTTGTGGAAGTTGTTTTGTGTTGGTCTTCATCTATGACCTAAATCTGATTATAAATATGGTGAAAAATAGATAAACCATCCAGAAGAATAGACAACATCCCCGAATCAACTTCTTTCTATAGAAAAAGATCAATTGACAACATCTGATAATGATATTTCAAGGAGGCTTGATTAATATTTATCAAATACACACATAAGTGAATCTGGCCATTCTCCTTTCGACTTCAAGTAGAATGCAGGGTTATATGATGATATTTTCCTCCAACAACTTCATCAACTCCTTCCACGGTCTTGATCTTTGGATTGACTGGTTTATTTTTCCTGCCTGAAGTGCCTTATGTCGCTTAGGATCAATTCAATGGTGTGCTCCATGACATCTCTTCTGAAGGTTTTCAATAATTCATAGTCCCACCAAGCAATGCGTAGTCATTGTATCTCGTGCAAAGTTATTTGAAATCCTCTATTTCTTAGTTCGCCATCTCCTTTCCCATATTTAGATTTTTATAACCACCCTATATTCCAAAGATATGACTTGTAGACCTCCTTTCTCGGGAAGGATGGTCGCCTGGATGGAACATACTCTTTGAGGTTCTCAATTCTTTCGGGATATGATTACCAGTTGATCACTTTCTCATCTGGAATATGACTTTTTCTTAGATCAATGTGTGCTCCATTGATCAATAAATTTTCATCCTTTTCATGTCCACTGCTAAACTTTCCATATTTCCACATTATCAGGCAGATATATAGGGCCTTAAGAGAACTCTAACTTGTTTTTCTTCTGCAGTTAGTAACCCTTCAGTGGGATAAAATTGAGCACCTTTACTGGCTAAGAATTCCAACTGATTTTTATCTCTATAGAGAGCTTGAATATGAAAGGAATAAGAATATTCTAGCAGATCCCAGACTCTATATAGGATTTCATCCTTAAAATCATTCGTGCTACACAATCATCTGACTTTCCTGACAATCAAATCAGACTTGCCATCAATTCTAATGTTTTTCACTCCCATTTCTCTACCTTTCGAAGCCCAAGGGAGGCATAAATCCTCCCTCATATTCTTCCATGTTGCATGTGTAATTGAAAGTCAATCTAAAGATTTATTCACTTTGGGGATATTGACTAAGACCACTCCAACACCTGCCTCTCAAAAATCTAGCTTCATTGAGCAATGTCGAAGTACAAGGTCCATATTTGGTCAATGCTCTTATACTCTCCTTTATTTAGCACCGACGTTTCATCGGTATCGTCGATTACCACATATTTTCCTTGTTCGACCTCTTGGTAAGGCGTCCAAAATTTATCATAGTTGTATGTAAGGTTTTCCAACAACATTTGAATGGGTTAATTTTATATCTCCTCCGTTCCTGGTTCCAGAATTATCTCAATATTTTTTTCTTCAACGAAATACACCCTGGCCTGGGAGGTTCTTAAAAATTCTCAGTATGGTACGATGGGTTCGGCTTGTACATAAATAACTTCGTGTTTATGAGGGAAGGAATAGTCCATAGAAAGATATTGGTAAAAATATTCAAATTTCTAAGGACTTTATATAGTTTCTGTAAGTTTTTGGCGATTTTTAAGGTAAAATAATTTTATTCTATGGAATTTGGGCGAATTGATTTTAGAAAAAATGGAAATGGTTGAATCTCTTTTGGGAAAAATCATGGAAAATTAGCCCATTTAAAAATTTTAGCCCATAAAATCATCTATGTCCCCTAATCTTTTTATTTTCTTTTTGATCCTATTTTTGCTTTACCTTTCCTGATGCAATCATATTCCCTTCGATGTTTATTGCATCCTCTTGCATTACTAGCAAGGTCGGGGATCTTCTTTCTCTCATAGTCATGGAAAAATCAACATCAAATTCCCTAGCGTATGTCACTTTGGTTGTTGGTTGTGATGGATTTATATTTGCAAAGATGTTGTTATAGAGATTATTAAACCTCCTGTTAAAATCATCAACAGTTTCATTGGATCTTTTCTTGAGTGAGACAAATTCATTCAGGTAGTATATAGGATATCCCTTTTCTCACTCCATTGTCTCATAAAGGCGACTTATAGAGCTGGAAAAATATCAATTGAAGCGACAAGCAGTTATCTTAACCATTTTCTAACACCTCCTCCCAAAGTTTGGAAAAATAGCCTCATGAATAAGTCATCGTTCTTTGCAAACTAGTCATCTGTAAAGTCTCGGAAAGCACTCATATTATCTTCAGCTAAACGAGTTTTATCCCCATCAAATTTAGCATGATATTTCATGCAATTCTTAGGGAGGTCATGGGTAATTTGGGGTAGATTTAATGGGGAAAATATGGAAGTGACCCAAGGATTTATAGGGGTGGGGGAGGAGGTTTATTTCCCCTAGGTCTTCCTCCACCCAAGCCATCCATAAGGTTTTGTAGAATGATGTTATGGGATTCAAAAGACAAAGGATGAACAAGAATTTTCAAGAAGGGTTTATGGGAAGAAATGACTTCTTGATTAAATTATAGAGGAGAATATTGGAGGTCTATTAATGGTTCTGGAGGATATTTAGCAAAAAAAAGTGAATCTTCAAGAATATTAGTCAAATATACAAATTCAACATCTTGATGAACAACTGAAGGAGATATTTATAGATAAGGGTTACCTGAGAAAAAGGAGGTTTGACACTCTCTGATATTTCTCCAAGTCGTGAGCTTTTATAGATATGAATATATCGAAACTTGATTAGCATCAGGGTGGCTTCTGGTATGTCTTCTAGCAGAGGCCATATTGTCCTTATGTGGAGTCTTCAGGTGAAATATTAACAACCAAGTGCATGAGGCTTGTTCACCCTCAAGTCTTAGAGCTTACAATGTCATATCCCCATGGAATATTTCTTCAACTTACATCCCCGACAATGATGCCATTTTGGATGTTATCCCTCAAGATGTTCTAGGTTTTTATTGGAACAATGTTGAGGCACCCGATGGGCCAAGACTTGGGATGAATCTTAAGTCTAGATTTGCAGTAAAATAATTGTGCAATATTTGGGAATTTTTTCCTTCTTTCTCTCTCTTTCTTATGAAATTATAGGACCTCAAACAATTCTCAGTTCGTTTGAAAAATGCTCTCAACTATCAGAGGAATTTGTCCACGAGTGTTTAATACAAGCAATATTGAAAGGATGAAGAAATGGTGAGGCATAGGAAAACCAAAATAAACATACACGGCACTGCTAAGAAAGAATCATGTAGGGACCAGCTGGATATGGAGCCACACTCAGAAACTCCAGAGGAGAAATCCTCTGTCTAGTAGCGGGCTATTTGGGGGAAACAACAAACAACGCGACAGAGCTAATGGGCCTATTGCAAGGTCTCCAAATAGATATTGCTAGACATAGTCACAAGCTCATCCTGGAGGGGGACTCACAAATTTTCATTCAACTAATCACCAAAATACTCCATGGGGAAAACCCGCATAAAATCTCACCCAGCTGGTGACTCTCAGGACTGTTAGAGGAATTTGGGAGCCTACTCAGAGCCAACCTTAGCATCATACCTTCTCACATGATAAGAGACGCAAACATGGTAGCGGATTTCCTGGCAAATGAAGGAGTAGAAAAGGAGAAAGAACACATCTACTGGGAAGCACAAATCTCTGGAGACACAAATATATGAGATCGGTGTCAAGCTCTAGCCAACATAGATCTCCAACCCCTAGATGGGGTTCCACGTAGAGAGCAAAGGACACGCAGACAAGAGTTGGTGGATGCCATAAATGATGGCCACCGGCTCCCATCTCCTCACCATTAAAGATGGGAGTGAACCCAAGCAGCTGATACCAGGTGACGAGGCCCCTCATGCGAGCAAAGAGAATGGTCGATCAGAGCATTAAGAACATAGCCTCAATGGCTAGAGACATCACCTTCATCCTTATCAACCACCTTGGAGGATTTGTGATGCATTGGGAGATTGAAGGGATGAAGGTTGAACCTTCAGAGTGCAGGAACAAAGACACCTTTTTAGCTAGAATTTCGGCCATAGTATTTCTTCTATACATGCCGAGAGAAAGGGCATGGCCTTGCAGAGGCACAGCGTGGTATGCATTTGACTCACGCAGAAAACAACAGAATAATTTTGAAAAATCTTTGGCTATAGCTTGCAAAAGGAGAACCAGGAAGTCTAGAAGAAATGGAACGCCTCCCATGGCGTATGTAGAGGAGATTGTCCCAGATGAATCCATCCAGGATTACCTAGAACATCTCCTCTTCACTGTTCTGGACAATTGGAACCCCCCCATCTTTTTTCGGGAAGGATGTCGAACCCCCCACTCCAAGGAAAACACATGGTCTCATGGAAGATGATCCAACTGAGGAATTCACAACCTGCTACGTTGAGGAAGAACTCCAGGATGACACAGAAGAAAAGATCCATACTACAAGAGGTGGACCTTCTGAGGAAGGCAAGGATGAGACCGATGCACAAAATCTAGCTCACCTCTCCTCCACTCCGCGAGAATTCCAGGACCAACCACCATTCCTTCACCTGGAGCAACTGGAATTAATTTTTGAAACACACAACATGGTGGATGACCAGATTTTCAGGGCCATCAGAATCAACCAATGACTTGATATGATTTACGCCGCTTACTCCAGTACATCCCCAAGGAGACAATTCCCTACGTGCGTGCAGGCCTATGTGATTCCTGTCAGACGAGGAAAGAATGGCGACGATGATGAGAACACTGGTTAAAAGGATTTTATGCATGCTCATAGTTAGAAACTTTTTTCTTTTGTTGCAAATCAGAGCTTTAGCTCAGTTAGACTATAGCAACATTGTCAGTAGCAAAGTAAATAACAGACTTAATCTAATGGTGGCAATGCGTCCTGGTTTCCTTCGGGCAGGGCGACAACCTGGTATTTTGTGTTTGAAAACAAGTGTCATGGAATGGCCAGCTGTCTCGGTTTCCTCTCTAGGCGGGACAACTGGCACTCCAACAGAACTTTGTAAATATGCAACTTTAATATAACAGGTCCTTCCATTTTTACTTAAAAAAAAAAAAGAATGAATCATGTAGCATATGGAAAAAAATAGTGTGCTGAGCAATTAAGAATTTAGCAGCTCTAACACGTGTATACATATCAATAAAACATGCTTCAAACAATTAACATCTTTGTACATCTAAAAACATGGAGGTTCCCTCTACATATCATTCAAATGCACAAATAAATGACAAGAACTGGTCATACATTCATAGGAAATCATCTATATATCATAACTAGACATCACACAGTAACACTGAATATGGTCAATAGTCTACTTTATGAGATTTTATATATTAGATATGATACAAGAGAAGAAAGAGTGGAAGGAGATGCTTTACAAGAAAACAAATACTGTAAGGAAGGAATTACAGAATGAAACTTAAATGCAGGGGACGAATATTTGTTGTTTGTTGCACTTATCAATTGATTGTGCTCAAGGTACATGGTCAAACAACTCTGGTTGTAAGAAACTCTTCAATTCCCCAAAGTTTCAACCTTGATAATCTGAGGCTGCTTTTATTTTTATCCTTCTCGTTCATTCCCTAAAACCTTTTCTTGAAACTACTTCCCGCTTCTTGAAATTGTTTTCCAACTTCTTGATTCTTGAGCGGTTTTCCTCCTGGTAAAATTTGGCTTACCTTCACCTGGGTGAAATTATTTTATAGAGAGAGATCATGGGGTATATGGAAACTTTCCATCCAATGTATACATCACACTCAGATCCTGAAGAGATATCTGTAATAATTTCTTATTGAAAAATTCAAAAATACACTGCAGATATTGCATGACTCAATCACCGCCAAATCAAAACTTGGTGAGCAATCTCAGCCTTCGATCGTAGGTATCCCATCAAACCAATCAAGGACTGGAAAGGCATAAAACTCAGCAACCATTGAATCTACTCAATCAAAATTGGATCGTTAATTGGAGTCACTCCCGTTGGAGAGATTTGGGTCTATGATTCAAACAAGACTCCAACAAGGGAGCTCCAAAATTACATATCGACTGTCAATATGGAGCTGCAAAGGGAGGTGTCAAAGTAGATATGGAATGCTAATATGTGATCGAGATAAAACGTGAGCCGTTGATTTTCCTTGAACAAGCTTGGAGTCACTTAAGTATTGACGACACCATCGTTGTCATCAGTTGGGTCCCACAGACACGTGGAGGATTTTCATTTGTTCATGTGGACATTGATGTAGCAGAGGGATTTGACATGTGTCACTCAAATTTAATGCACTTCCCTATATATTTGGAGAATTTTACGTGTTGACATGGCAGCCCCTGGTTATCCCTGATAGTGTTCTTCTGGCAGGCTAACATGACACCTGATCTGGACCATCAATCGAGGGGGCGTGCTTTATTGAATTTGGGTCGTTGATCAAAGGTACTCCATCAAAATGATCAAGGTGTGGCTTCAAATGTGACTCAGAAGAGGGGACTCCAAAGGGATTCAAAAAAACAAATATGGATTGTCCATCGAAGGTCTGATAATCATCATGGGCCATTGATCTTGTTTTGGTCAAAAACAAAACTTCAGGTAAGGAAAAGATTAGCATTTTGACGCCAGCCTGGACATGTGATCCGGATTATTTTCGGCACGAAATGAGAGCAGAGAAATAATAAATAAATGTATAGATATTGTATATATCCAATAATATAACATAAATGTATCAAATATGCAACCATAAACACATAGATACAATAATACACAATTTCTATTAATGTGCGAAATGTACAAAACTGTAAAAATACAGAGTGAAAGACTCACTAGAATGGTGTCATCTTATCTCTAAGAAGATATGTGATGGCTACTCGCATTCGCAAGAAGATGATTTTACAATGAGGCTCCAAAGGATTTTTTATCATAAAGAAAATCCAAAACCCTAACCCTGGAAGATGAAAAGCCAACAGTTTTGTGGACCCTGTTTTGGGTAGTTTGGTGTATCGACTTCTCGGGGGCATAACTTTGGCATACGATCTCCGTTGGGTGCATGATATCTCATTGGAAAGGTATCTTCGAGGATATTCATTTTGGGGGCTCAATTAAAGCCTTCAATTATCCTTGAGAACCTCGATCCTAAAAAACCTTCATTTAGGCCCTCAAAATGGCCCCGGAAGTTAAAAACTGCTAAAAATAGTAAATTACCAAAATTGCCAGAAAATTATTTTGACTGGAAAAGGTGGGTGGCCACTGATATCCACCTGGATCAACATGTGGCTGATTTCTCTTGGACAACAAGGACACTGACATGGTATGAGAGAAGGACATGTGTCACCTAGATTTGTGATTTTTACCTATGCATGTGGTGGGTTCCACATGTCCACGTGGTAGCATCTGATTAGCTCTAGAAATGCTATACTAGTGAGCTGACATGACACCTGGTGGGGAAAAATCAAGATTATAGATCAGATATGGACCATCGATTAGAGGCGCACTGACACACATCTTGATCATTTATTGGGGGTGCTCATTCTCAGTGATTAGGGTCTGGCTTCCAATAGCTCTTTGACGAGGGGGCTCTGAATTCAAATATCAGTTATTAATATAGAGATGCAAAGGGAGGTCTAACAAGGCACAAGGGTCATCGATCTAACTCGACCAAGGACCCAAAATCAGCTAAGGAATAAGATTGTCATGATGACGTCACCGAGACATGTGGTATATTTTCAATGGCCCATGCTGGCACTGATGTGGTAGAGTTGCATGCCATGTGTCACCCAGATTTGACATGTGTGGAGGGTTCCACATGTCCACATGGAAACATCGAATTAGTTTTGACAGTGCCCCCTTGGCATGCCTAGCTCTCATATCTTCTACATTTCATCGATGATGACATCATCATTGACACCGTGAAAACTTGCATCGGGGGATTTTCTTTTCATTTTTTCGATGATGATCTTCATGCTAATATCCACCGTTATTCTTTCACCGACGCTAGGTCAACCATTGATATTTCTCTAAAATAGGGGGTTGTTGATCTGTCGTCAAAAACATGAGAGCCATTGATCTATGTTCGATAAAAATCTAGAAACGGCTAAGGCAAATTTCATCATGTTGAAATCATTATGAACATGTGGCGACTTTCTATTATGAGCACGTGCCAGGTAGTCAAGCAAGAGAAAGGCATACAAATGTTTCCATCTGAGACTCAACATAATAGTGGAAAGAATCAATGTATAGATTGATGAGACAAGTGTATGAAATCCCAAAGAAGAAAGCAAAGACTGAGCAGAGTAGGAAGGAGAAGAGGATTTGGAAGAATAAGTAGAAGAAGCAAAAGCGAAAGAAGAAGAAGAGCTGCCAAAAGCGAGAGGAAGATGACCAGCGAAGTCTTCATATATCTCCCAAAACTCTTAGCCAACGAGTGCAGAAAAATCATCCACCAGAATAGATCATTAGGAATAAACATGTTGGAGTTGAAACCCGAAGAAAATTATGCTCACCAAAACAAATACATCTAGCATTGTTGTCCATTGTTGAACCCAACAGTTTTTAAGAAGCCATCACTAATGAACACTAGATCAAATCCATGGAATAAGAACTCGATCAGATAGAGAAGAATGAAACATGGGAAATTGTTCCAAGGCCTAAGAATAAGAACATGATTGGCATAAAATGGGTATTCAAAAAAAATTTGGAGGATGGACAGGTAGCCAGGAATAAATCAAGGCTAGTATGAAAGGGATATGCTCAGGTTGAAGGAATAGATTTTAAAGAAACTTTCACCCCAGTTGCCAGAATGGAAGCATTCAGAATGATCTTGGCTTATGCATGTTCTAATTAAATCAAACTATATCATATGAATGTAAAATCAACCTTCCTAAACATAGAACTATAAGAATAAGTCTACATCGAACAACCAGAAGAGTTTCTACTATTAGAAAAGGAAGATTAAGTTTGCAGATTGAAGAAGGCATTATATGGAATCAAACAATCCCCCAGAGAATGGTATTCAAGATTGGACAAATATCTAGAACATCAATGGTTTGGGAAAGACAATGTAGACAACAATCTCTACATAAAGGTAAATCAAGATAGTATATTGATAATTGAAGTTTATATTGATGACATTATTTTTGGAAGTGATGATGAGAAGATGAGTCAAAATTTTGCTAAAGACATGTAGAATGAATTCGAAATGTCATTACTTGGTGAGTTGTATTTATTTTTTGGATGTCGCATATGTCAGCAAGATAAATATATTTTCATCTCCCATACCAAGTATATAAAAGAAATGCTAAAGAAGTTTGGAATGGTAGATTGCATTCCCATAAGTACTCCCATGTAGACTAGTTGCAAATTGAGCAAAAATGATAAATCCAAGGATGCAGATTATAGATTCTACATATCGATGATTGTCAGCTTACTCTATGTGACAACATCAAGACCGGGTTTGATGCAAATAGTTGGACAGGTTGCAACATTTCAAGCAGCATCGAAGGAAAAACATGTTATGACAGTAAAGAGAATATTCAGATATCCCAAAGCAATAGAAGACTATGGATTATGGTATCCAAAAGGTAATGATCTATCTCTAGTTGCATACCAATGCAGATTGGGAAGGAAGTGTTGATGATAGAATAAGTACAAGTGGAAAAACCTTCTACTTGGGTGACTGCCTGGTATCCTGGTTGATAAAGAAACAATCTTCAATATCGTTGTCCATAACAGAAGCAAAGTATATTGCAACAACAACATGTTTTACACATGTTCTCTGGATGAAGAAATTTTTTTAGGACATACAAGTGGAATATGACGAGCCTATTCTGATATTCTGTGACAATACCAGTGCTATAAGTATCTGTAAAAATCTAGTGATGCATTCCAAGATGAAACACATTCTGATCAAGTTTCACTTTCTACGGGAAAAAGTTACAAAGAAGAACATCAAGGTAGAGTATATTGGGACAAAAGAACAAATTGCATTTATCTTCACCAAACCTCTTCTGAGGGAGACTTTTGAGTATTTTAGACATGAACTAGGAGTAGTTTCATCCCCATAATGATATACATGACAGTTGGCATAGTACGAAAAGGGGAGAGCAATAGTAATCGTGAAAGACTTGAATGGATTTTTATTTATTTTTATCAAATATTTACACGAGGAAGCAACATGAAGAGAAACATTAGTAGAGATCAAAGGCTTACAGACAGGGGGAGAAGCCCCAAGGAGAAGTCACCATTTTCCATTGATGTCAAAGGGGGAGAGAAAAACATAGGCATGGAAACAAAGAGACGAGGCATGAAGACAAGGGGAGCCAACATGAGCTTGAGTTTTTCCATCAACCATGTCTAAGTGTTGTGTCTAAGTGTTTCCATCAATGCCAAAGGGAGAAATTGTTGAAACGTTAGTTGTTGAAATCTTGGTTGTCATTGAATTGTTGAAATATTGGTTTTCATTGATATAAACCCTTGAACATGAAGTTTACAATTTTCATGCCAAGGTAAAGTAGTTGTAAACATAATTTAACAAGTTTCATGTTAGTTTTATGTTCAAGTAACTATAAACAAAAGTTAACAAGTTGCATGTCAAGGAAAAGGAGCTGTAAATAGAGGTTAACAAGTTGCATGTCAGTTGAATGTTGAAGTAACTATAAACAAAAGTTAACAAGTTTAATGTTAGTTGCATGTCATCATGAGATCCTCATTAAAATACAAAGAAGATTCAATTGGAAAATCAATTCTAGTGAATACTAATTAATTGATATGAAGCTAATAAGTCGAAGTCAGGGAAGTCCAGTGAAGGTAGAAGTTTGCAGAAGTCGAGCGTACTGAGAATAATTTACATATCCAGGTTCTTTGCGTAAATCCACGAGTTGCAGGAAGAAAATCATGGACATCCGCGAGCTTCAGTAGGGAAAAGTGTGGACATCCACGAGCATACAGTGTATGGGTCGCAGACCTATGAAGAAACAATGTTGAAGATCAAAGATTTAAGACCCAGGTCAACTACAGGTTGAAGGTATGTCTTCCTATGTATGTTAGGGTGTGTATTCTAAAGAAATCAGGAACATATATGTCTTAGTGATTCAAAATCATTTGATTTGGAGAACTCTCTTACGGATCTTGGTATGAGGTATGTGTGGTTGCAGTCTTGATGAGATATCGAAATCAGTAGTAGCTACAAAAGTATAAGAAACAACAACAACAACAATTTATCAATTACAGTGACAAAGGTAGTGACATATTGTTCTACATTTATATTTCAGGGTGGTTGGATGGGGCAAGGAAAGGGGGTTGTATCCTCCTTTCGATTGGAGCAGGTAAACTAGGGAGTTGGAGCTTCCTTCAGGTTGAAGCCTGTAAATAGGGGGTTGGAGAATCCTTCTAGTTGTAGCTGGAGAAATAGGAATTTGGTGCTTCCAATGAATGTACTCTTTGATAAATAAGAAAAGCATTCCGTAGTTTTTTCCCACATTGGGTTTCCACGTAAAATTCTGGTTTACTGTGTTTATGTGTTGTTTATGCACTGAATTATGGTATTGATGAAATATTGAATGCTAATGATAAACTACTGAATATTATTGAATATTTTATATTGTGTTCAAAGAAAGAAAAGTGCTCATACTGATTCACCCCCCTCTTAGTATTCCAACATAGACTTGAATTATCCCCTGAGGTGTAGATCAGTCGGTGATAGAGTGCACTATTAAGGCATTCCATTATGTAAGGTCACAAAATTGAAACCTCGACTTACCTATGTGCCATGCTTGGGGAATGTCTAGTTACACCTAGAGGTTATAGTGGTAGCGGTCAGAATTGACCCTGTGTCATGCGAGTAGGAGCCCGACCTAGTTGTCGATTCCACTAGCAGAAAAAAAAAGAGTAGACTTGAATTAATAAAAGTACCATTGATATGTTTCCAAATGAAAAAGGTATAGATATCTATTTGAGACTAGATTTGAAGTAATAAAAGTACCAATTTTCAAGTGGGTGGTGGTTGTATCTAAAGGATCGATAGGATAGAGAGGTAACCTGCAAAAAAAATTATATTATTCCTTTTACATATTTTAAAACCTTAGCATCCCATGTCCAAGGATCTCAATAATATGATAGACTATAATTCAAACCCTAAATCCAATCAATAATACCTTGTAGAAAAAATTCATTAGTATCTAGATGAAAATAGATGTTTGACACAATGTCTACATCTCTATTTATGTATTTTGGGAGAAGTGGCCAGTGAAGAACTTAAATTAGGTATCGTAACAAGTAATTATAAAACCTTTAAATCACATACGCCATTTTTATCCCTTCATGTTTCATAGTTATATAATTCCACTCCACCCAAGATAGATTCCATATTACATAGTACATTGAATTATCTAGTGTTCCTTCATTGGGTAGTGCTAACATATTTCCCAGTGCTATGCCATAATAATCCACATGAACATTAAAAATTATACTTCAGTTTAGGAAGATGGGGAATGGTATTGTGACCATCTCCTGCTTCAATTTTCCAAAACTTTCTTTGCAGGTTACTACCAAAAAAAATGGTACCCCTCTCTGTTATCACATAAAAATTGCTCATTTGTGACATTTCCAGCAGTCATATAGAAATATGTCACTATTGGAATGCATAACCTCTATTTTCAATCCCTTTCCACCAACATATTACCTCAAATAATTCGAAACAACCTAGTAAAACCCTACAATTGACCAATAGGGTCTAGTGTAGATATCACCCCCCAAAAGTGCACTTAAATAACATATATAATACCCCCCAAAAGTTGCACCACTCCATAAAAAATCCCATTTTAATTGTTTACAACCCTCATCAATGTTCTTGACTTGGCATGATGGGAGGTTAGTTTGATATGACCCATCCTAAACCCTAATTTCTATTGTTAACCTTGATTTGGTCATCTTTAGCCACTATTTGGAGGACCATGTCAAGGGGTTTTAGCCATTATTTCACTATAAATAAAGCATTTGAGGTCACTCCATCCATATCATCCATTATCACCAGTAGGGTTTGTTGGGTCGCTAATTTGTCACCATTATTAAGACTTACAAACATCCATTTTGTTCCTTTTACTTCCTCTTACCTCTCATTTATCACTCCATTTACCATAATTTCTCGTAAAACACCATGTCATACTTATTTAGGCTTTAGTGGTTAAGTAATGCTCATGTTCCTTCTTTTTTAATAAATTATAGAATATCATACTCGATTTTTGCTGATGACAATTTATGAAGCAATTTCTTGTAGCAGTAGTAAAAGCACTCATGATGGCAACCTCCAAGGTTGGTATACCAAAGCACCTCTACATGGACATCCAAAAAAGGGGCTTTGTTGATAAGAGAAAATACATGGATTTGGGTGGATCAAACCTTACCCAAATCACATGTGTGGGCCTCCAACATGAGATAAGGGTACGGACCAAAATTAGTAGCAATTTTGAAACAACCAACTTCCATCTCTATTTCCATGCAAACGAAGATGAATCTAAAAAATTTGAGACATGGATTTTGTCTGTAGCGCAACAAATTGAGTGTGTAAAGGGACATTTTCCAAAATGATTTATAGCTTGAGAGATATGTGTGGTTCTTTATCATGAATTTTCCCAAATTGATGCAAACCAATATTTTGTGAAACAACCAATGTTTGTATCGATTTTCGAGCATATGAAGATGAATCTGAAAAATCCGAGACATGAGTTTTGTCTGTAGCATAAAAAATTGATTTCCATGTGAGCCATTATAAAAAATGAGTTACATTTTGAGATATATGGGTGGTTCATTATCACGAATTTACCCAAACTGATGTAAAACCCAAATTTTGTGATTTTTCTCCAAAGATGTAAAACTCATTTTCTGAGTTTGGGGATTTGGTTCTATCCTTCCCCAACTAAGTTTTATGTATAAATAAGACTAAGAGGGGGAGGAATCATTCATTATTTATTAGTGAGTAGTTAGTAGTCAATAGCTTGATCAGATAAGAATACCTTTTTTGCTTCCTAAGTTTTGATTAATAAAAGTTCAACAGTTCGTGGATTGGATATATGAGGAGTTGACTTGATTTATAACACCCTATCTAAGGAGGAAGGGTCCTCTTCTCTAAAAAAATATTGTTGCTATTGTATTTGTAAGTATATTCATTTTATTAGTTTGTTGTTATGTGTGATTTCCTTTGGTTTAGTGTGTTGTTACTTACTTAGTTTGTTGCTTACAACTATGTGATTATTTCATAAGCTTCATTGAGATTTCCATTATTTCATTTGTTAATTAAAGGATTGTTGTTACTTACATTGGTTTGAAAAGTATTCTTATATGGGTTGGATTGTTGTTATCAAATTTCATTAAATATTTGTTATTGTTGTTACTTACAATTGGATGAAAATGTTTAAACACAGATGCAGATTGTTGTCACTCAATTCTGTCATTTCAATATTTTTTATTAGATTCAATTTATCTATTTATGTCATTCAGTTATCTTATAGGACATTACTTTTCCATTGGGTTGAGAACATTGTTTGAGCCATAGATCTACTCTATTTCAACAAGGAGTGTTTCCTTTCAAGTTGGGTGATTTACTTTTGCAAGGAGTGAGTTTGTTTCATTTCCAAAGTAAATGAGCAGTTTGTTTCATTTCCCAAGAAAAGTGTGTTTCAATTCCAATGCAAGTGTGAGAGTGATTTCACTGTTAGCAGTGAGATTTCAATTCAAAGTATTGTGAGTGTGTTTTAATTTAAAGTAAGTGTGAAGTGTGATTTCCAATTCAACAAGAGTGTTTTCATTTCAACAAGTGTGCTTCATTTGAATAAGTGTGATTTAGTCTACAACCAGTGTTTCTTACTTATAATTTCATATCAATAGATGATCAATGTTCGATGGAAATTGTTGCCCGCATATACCTTTCACGATAACTTTGAAATAAAATGGCATACCCCGGGTTGACAATTAATGTATTAGATGATTTAATTAAACAATTAGATACACCAACATTTTGGCATTGTTGTTGGGGAAGTTATTAAGGGTGAAAGAGTACAACTGACATTGTTTTTTATGCATTATTAAATATAAGTATACTAGAAGTACTCAAGGAATGTAGGTTGTATGAATATAGACGTAGAAGAAGAATAAATCATACCATTCCACCTAGTGGTGTTGTAAGAAACACCCATTCTACTAACTAGTTGACAGGAAAATTTGAAGGAGTATCCTAAAGACTGATGTTTTAGAGACCCCTATAGTAGAAATAGAGATTGCTTCTTCTGTTGTCTTAGAATCATCATTTGGAGGGAATATTTAGATGGAAGATCTGACCAATTCAATTAAGGATCCAGAATACCTGCCAATAGTCTCTAAATAAATTTATAACATATGAAGAACCTCTTCTATGTTGGAAAAATATGGCAGGTGAGGAAGATGCAGGATATAACAAGGAAGAAATTGTTACCTTTGAATTCCCCATCAAAGATCCAGGATAAGTGGCACCAATGCAAAGAATTCCCCCATCTTCTCTACCAATTTTTTACGGTTTGGAAAGTGAAGACCCAGATGGATTCTTATATGAATTTGAAGTGCTTTGTAGAGGATATGATTATTATACTAATTATCAAAAGTTGAAGGTGTTTCCTCTTACTCTGAAAGGATCATCTCTTCGATGGTTCATGAGCCCCGGTGGGAATTGCATTCAAACTTGGGAAGACATGAAGAATGTATTCTTGAAGAAGTATTAAGACTACTACAGGGTCAATGAATATATCTTCAAAATGAAATAAGGGGAAGACAAAAGTTTGGAAGATTGTGTGGAAAGATTTCAATACAACCTTCAAAAAAAACACAAAGACAGTTCGGGAAAGAGACCCTACAAATACTTCTGCTCAAAGGAATCCAAGATGAATATTTAGAACTCTTAAAACTGATGGGAATAGGTGATGTCTCCCAGTTACCATATGATGATTTTTTTGAGTTATGTAGAAGGTATTCAATAGGAAACTCCAATACTACTAAGAGTTCTAGAGAACTTTCTTCTCGATTTTTGAAATTTTCTACAGGAACAGGAGTTACAAGAGCTAAAATGGGTAATTTATTTGAAAATTTTAAAACTGGTAGTATTAGCTCTTTAAATTTACAATTAGATGTCTTTAAAGTAAAGATAAATCAGGATGAATTTGAAAAAGTTTTATCCATATTTTTCTCTCGGTGCCGAAACGAACATCCCGCAAGGGATTTTCCTTTGGATAGTCTTGAAATTTGACGCATATGTAAAATGAATCACTCCAAGGATAGCTTCCCTTCCTTACCCAGGATGAAAACAACATATCAAGGTGATCCAAAAGCCGCAAGTTCATTTTATGCAATGACACTACAAAACATGAAACCTTGGCTTACATGTATGGTTCAAAACTCTATCCCTCCATTTTCTTACTCTCATAATCAATCATGGAATACTCCAATACCATGGCAGCCTTGGCCACCTCACTATAACTCCCACAAAATTTTTGGATGTGTATCTTCTCATGATGAAATAGATAATTTCCCTCATCTTGCAACACAAATAGATCCCCCATACCTTCCATAATCTCTTCAACGACAAAATCAACCACACCTACCTGCCCATCAAAATCCTCCATGTCCAACACAAGTTCCTACTCAATCCATCCCACACCCTAACAACAATAAAATGGTACAACCCTCTTACAATTTTGAGCTGCAAAATTTCCCTTCTTCCCCTACCTATTATATACCTCCTGTAATATTGCAGGAAGATAGTGTGTTGTTGTAGGAACCCTATGCACAATTGTAGGAAATTCATTTAAGGTCAGGGAAAGTTGTAAATACAAAAATTGAAGAAACCATGAAAGGAAATGAAAAGGGGGACTTAGAAACTTCTTGTTGTCCTTATCAGCAAGCGGAAAAAATCAACAAGTCATGGACAACATCCGATGAAGGATATACATTGAAGCCAAAAATTGAAGAATTCCTTGCATCCTTTTCACCAGACCTAGACCCCCAGTACATTCATAAGTTTGATGAGACAACTTTTGGAAAAATTCAGGGCATGCCAACCAAAGAAGAGAAACAAGAAGGAAAATACTACATTGAATCATGGTTCCAAGAAGTCCTCGGGCCTCACCACAACATTATTCAACAATTCTTGGCACCATCTCCATCCGAGTAGGAGGTCCCTCATCTTCTTGTATATCTCAAAGTATATTTTTCAAGCTTGAATATGAGTACACTTGTAATTATGTTATGCACATGGCTCCATTGGAAATATTCCTACACTTGAAGATAAATTTGTCTTTCTTAAAGTATAGTAGGATAATGTAAAGAATAAATAAACAAATAAAATAGTAAATCTAAAAATAACACTAGTTGCGAAAACCATTTTACTGGCACAACTGGACACAAACGTTTCTTGAAAACTAGGTTACTAGTTGGCGAAGTTCAGAATAAGGTTCCTGTAAGTTTATGTTGGTTAAAATTTTGTACCTTAATTCTTCAAAATAATTTATGTTTTATGCTTGTGTCAGCTGACATGGGATTACTTAAGGCCCACCTTTTGAAAAATCTCATCCCATCCCATCAACTCCAACACATCATCTAGGATCGAGGTTAGAGTTTTATAGTGCCCTGGGATCTGCATGCATCAAGAAGTTGAGACACCCCCAATGTGCCTCGACCTTCAAGCTATCCTTTCCCGCCATCCCAATGTTTTCCAAACTCCCTAGGGAATCCTCCCCTCCCGTAGAGACCATGACCTTTTCATCCATTTAATCCTGGGAAGTGTTACTCCCAAAGTTCACCCTTATTGTCATCCCTTTTCTAAAACAAAATTTGAGAAAATTGTCTAAGAACTGTTAGAAGCAGGTGTTATTCGTCCCAGTACCAGCCACTATTTTTCCTCTTTTTTCATGGTCCTCAAGAAGGAAGGAACTTGGCACATGTGTCTTTATTTTCATGCCCTTAATAAACTTACCATCAAGGGAAAATTTCCCATTCCTATCATGTATGACCTTCTAGATGAACTCACTGGGGCTCAATACTTTACCGAACTTGACCTCCATTCAGGCTACCACCAGATACGTATGAAAGAGGAAGACATCCCCAAGACTACATTTCACACTCATGAGGGCCACTATGAGTTCTTGGTTATGCCCTTTGATCTTTGTAACACCCCCTCCACTTTTAAAAGTCTCATGAATCATGTATTTCGTCCTTTCCTCCATCACTTTGTGTTAGTTTTATTTGATGATATTCTCATCTATAGTAAAACGTGGCCAACCCATCTCCCCCATGTAGATCAAGTTCTCCATCTCCTCTCCAATCACTAACTTTTCCTCAAACAGTATAAATGTACTTTTGGTGCCTCTGAAGTTGAGTACCTGGTTCATATTGTTGGCAAGGATGGTGTAAGGGTGGATCTCAAGAAAATCGAAGCTATGCAGAATTGGCCTTGCCCTAAAACTCTTACAATTATGTGTGGTTTCCTGGGTTTAATGGACTATTATCGCAAGTTTGTTCAGAATTATGGAAAAAATGTGGCTCCTCTCACATCTCTTCTTAAAAATAATTCTTTCAATTGGACTCCAACAACTAACTAATCCTTCCAAGCCTTGAAACAAGCTATGTGCACTACTCTTGTACTAGCCCTACCTAACTTCACCAAGACCTTTGTTATGGAATGTAATGCATCAGGGAGAGGAATTAGGGAAGTCCTCATGCAATATGGATGACATTTGGCTTTCACCAGCAAACAGTTGTCGGACCGACATTTGCGCCGATAGATTTATGAAAAGGAAATGTTGGCTATTTTGCATGCAGTGGATCTCTGGTACCCTTATCCATTGGGACAATGATTCCAAATTAAGAGGGATCATAAAAGCCTCAAGTACTTCCTAGAAAAACAAATTGTATCTCCTGTAATACCCCAAGACTGATCCCCAGTTGTAAATGTAAATATGTTTTATAGGTTGGTGAGCCAGGTTATTATAGGCCAGAAGGCTTATGTGATTATTAGGCTGGAGAGCCTAGATGCTAAAGGCCAGTGAGCCTATTTTTGTAATATGTAAACACTCATATCATAAATGAAAAACACATCACTGCGTGTAGACCAACCACCATAAAAGAGTACGGGGGACTAAACTCCACTAGGAAGGGAAAGGGGGGGGCTAAGAGCCTATAAAGGGGGATAATATAGAGGGCTTATTTCCAAAGGAATATTATAATATATTCCTGAATACTAAGGCATGGATAATTATTTTATCCTAAGTTCTAAGGATGGGGAAAAGTGGGCCAAAGTGGCTCTCAACCTAACAAGTGTCCAATTTGGGACATGCATACAAAGAGTTTGGACTTAGTGAATTATTCATTCATTTATTCATTCCATTCATTATGTCATTCTGGACTCACCATCCTGTATGCACTCCTTCAACAGTAACTCGTACCCTTCATGTTATGAGTAGTGCACCTATACCCTCCCTGAAGGTTTCTTCTTCCATCACCTATACTTTACCCAGAGGTTTTTGCTTCCATCACATGTACCATACTCGAACGTTGTTGCTGCCATCACCCATATATGTTCCTGGTTGACTTAATAACTGGACTAAAGAAGCGGGTTGTTAGGTCCGTGGGATTGAAGAGGTGGGTTGTCAGGCCCATGAGCAACTCACTCCAGGTGAGATAATTGTTGGGAATTGATTTCCTGAGGGTGCCCAACTACAAATACAGTTCTCTGAGACTTCCTTTCCAACCTATTTTTGAAGCCCTGGAAGGGAAGTGGGGTAGACGAAAAACTGTTGAGAAGAGAAGGGGCACACTTCCTGAGGTGGGATAGGCATGTGGGGAATGAGAGACTGTGGGTTGTTAGTTCAAGTTGGCACCTGAACGAGTTGTTCTTGCTATCTGAGATACATCAACCTGGATAGGAATCCCTTTACCTGGGTGGAGTTTAGTCCCATCTCGGGGGTGACCCATTGCTGAGAGTTCTGATCAGTGTGGTCTAAGGATGGGAGGATCGTGGAAGGTCTTCACGCAGTTGGTGGTCTTCTTATCAAATATAAGTGTCTATTGTGAGTTAATTTATGTGCTGCATCTTTATTATGCATTTTTTTTTATGGGTTTTTCCTTGTGTGTATGATGCATTTGTATTTTACTATTATTCCGCATGAATCTGTGTATTTTCTTAGAGTATTTGTATATGTTTAAAAATTTGTATACAGTCTGAAATATTTTCGTGGAATAGCCTAGAAGGTGGATGGATATGTTACAATATAGTATCATTGTTGATGGAAACAAAAGTTTGAGAGATGTGGCTCGGCCTGGGTGGCCGGGTGATTTTACAATATGGTATCATAGCTCCAGTTTACAACACTGAGCCTGGATGGGTTGAGTAAGTTGAAATTGAAGCTAAATTTTCAGATAGAATTGTTGTTGAAATGGCCAAATTTCGAGTTACAGAATATCCATGAGTGCCAAGAGGGAACTGAGAGCACACCTTAACTATGTTAGAAATATCAAGAGGTGTAGTGGTTCAAGAAACCACAATAGCCTTCGGATCTTAGCATGAAAGAATGAGGGTCGTCGAATCAAGCACAAAGTTGTGGAGAATATCAGATGCCAACCATCATATTTGAGCATGAGTGAGTGTGAGCCATAGATCTCATGACAGTTCAGTGGCTCGGCACTTCGGGAGAAACAGGTCCTTGTGTTTCCAGGAGGAAAATCTCCCGAAGTCCCAAACTCTGAAGTAAATCTAGACCGTTGGTTGTCAGGGACATGTGTCAACATATTTTCGAACCTTCGGGAGTTCGAAAATCCAAAGGATTATGGATAAAAGGTGTTCTGGCATGAAAATTCCAAAAGCACCGAATCCCAGATTCAATCCAGGTCATCCATTGATAGGGACACGTGGACCATAGATATCAGCCCATCACCAGTTTGATGTTCAGAAATTCGGGAGGCAACATGCATTGTAGCCTTCAAACTCCCAAATCTCGGAGTTCCAGAGGGGATCCCAGTCGTTGGGTGCAGGAGGAGTGAGAGTCTTCAATATCAAATTCAATGTTCGGTGGTTCATAGGTATTGTGCGTTGGAGTCGTTGGAAGTCTCGAAGCCCGTAGTCCCGAAGATCCTATTGACTGTTGATCTCAACAAGGAGCGGGGACCATTGATTCTTGAACCCTTCGGGGGTTTTCTGCTTCAACGCTCAAAGGAAGAGTAATGTTGTGCTATAAGATCCTCCGAAGCCCGAATCTATGAAGCCAGAGTAGTTTTCCAATTCGACGTTCAGGTGAATTGTGGTGTTCTGTTAAGAAATATTTCAAACCCTGAAGCTCCGGAGCATCGGAGCAACGAAGATTCGAAGAACCTCCTGTTTGGGGGTTTTTCACTTCAACATTTGGAGGGAATGTTGTGTTGTGTTGGAAAAACCTCTGAATCTGAAGTTTCGAAGTGATGGAGTCCCGAAGTTCTGAAGCGTCGGAGTCTCAAAGCTCTGGAGAAGTGCTCGTTCGAGAGTTTGCGAATTCGACATTCGACGGAATTGGAGTGTGTTGAGGGAGAAACATTCAAATCCTAAAGTTTTGAAGCGTCGTAGTACCAAATCTATGTATAAGCACCATTTAGGTAAGCGCCTGGTTCTATCCCATGGTCACATGAGTTTTGGGCCGAAGTAAAGGGGCTAGTGCTCGAAAATTGATTTTAAAGAAAGAAAAGGGATTAAAGAAGGAGGTCGCGGGTTTCTGATTTGTATGGACCTTCATTTGAGGGAAATCATAGGAGCTTGTGAACCTTAAGAGAGGATTCAACACAGGTCCAAGAGATAATTTGACATCCGAAGAAGATCACCTGTACAAGGATTACCCTCACATAAAAGACAATTTTTCAAATAACCATAACTTTCTGCTTAAGACTCTGATTTGAGCATGGAAGTAGGTGTGGGAAAGATCTTGGATAGTATAATATAAATGTTCACCTAGAAAACTGATCTAGATAGTCAACTTCTCATAAAATCAGAAGAAAGAAGTTTGATGCATTATTGAACCAGAATTATTCATAATTTCATGCAGTTGATAAATCAATTATCCTAACAAGTTATGTTGGCTGCACATTTTGGAGAGTTAACAACAATTAGATTAGAACAGGATCAACGCTGAGTGTAGAATCATGGAAAATACACAGGGGGCTTACAACCAGGAGGATGAGATCAAGGGGATGGATGTCAATATGGGTAATGAAGGTACAAACTCAAATGGACATGGAGAATGAAAGGAAGAAAACATAAACTGGGTAGATACCATTAAAAATTTGCAAAAGGATGTCCAAAGTTATAAAGCTGATAATGAAAGGATTATGAAATCCAAGGAGTAACAGGAGGACTTTAACATAAATTTAATGTAGAGCTTGCACAGAATATAAAATAAGATGGATAAGGAGGATGACTCAAGCAAGTCAGGAAGTCACAGGTCTCGTGATGAGAGAGGAAGAACAAGAGGTGTTGGCAGACATCACCATCACTCCCCAAGGAATTCCACTAGGAGAGAACACACTAGCTCAAGTCCATCCCCTATCATGAACCATAAGAGGAGGTATGGGGTGGATGAGCTACAAGGAAAAATGAACAAAATCAAACCTCCTACATTTGATGGTGAGAAAAAGAAGGATGAAGATGCAGAGACATGGTTTCTAGGCATGCGAAAGTATTTTCAATTGCATAATTACTCTTCGCACGTGGAAGGAAGAATTTCCATATATCAACTCAAGGGAAAGGCATCCATGTGGTGGGACCAATTTGTGCAGATGCAACACATTAAAGAGAAAAATGTCACTTGGAAGGAATTCAAAAAGTATTTTCAAAATAAATACTTGACTAAGAGATACTATGACAAGAAAATGAACGAGTTCTTAGAACTCAAGCTTGGGAGTATGACCGCAAATGAATATGAAAGAAGGTTTTTAGAACTGCTAAATTATGTTTCTTTCATTAAGGATGAGACAATTAATATTCAGAGGTATTTGAGTGGGTTTCCGCCATTCATTAGTTACAAGATACAATATGATGATCCCAAAACATTGGAGGAGACCATAAGGAAAACTAAATTCCTATATGATCAGCATAAAGGAAGGCCAAAATTCCAAAAAGCTTCGGAAGACAAGAAGAAATACAAGATGGAATAGAGGAAGAAGGGGACTAAGCCACGATTCTTCAAAAATAATCCTCAGGTACAACCAACTTCTAGAGAACCCAAAATGATTGAGACAGGGGACAAAGGCCAAGACAACCACCTATTGAATGTTGGGGTTGTAAGAGAGATCAAATGTATAAAGATTGTCCTCACAGAGGTGAAAAAGTGAGGATTGTTCACAATGTACATCAAGATGAAACAATGGAGGACATGGGAATAAGTGTACCTGACGCAACCTTCTCCACTCCTCGGAGAACGATAGCTCTCACCAGGACCTTCTTCTCTCCTTCGGCCCGAAGAGCGTCAATACTCTTCTATATTCCTATCAGAATATCTACGCCCACAGTTCTACCTTCGCGCAATCCCCCTTTATTTTACTCGGTGGATCGGAACTTCGCTACTCACAAGTTCAACCGTTATGCGTTACCTTCCCGGATCTCCGAGACCCGAGATGTGTCAGTCAACGCTGACTTTCTTCCTCCGTGATCAGGACTTCGCTCTATCGCCCCTCATGACTCACGACACCCAACACTTAAGGGTTCCAACTCCCGATAACTGAGGAGCCGAGATGCCGAGACTCGCGATCTCGCTACCTCGCGGCTTCGCTTCTCACGAGCTCAAACGGCTCCGTCCTCGACTCCCGATATCCGAGGTGCCGAACTTGCGCCACCTATCCTCCACTATCGCCTGTGGCCCACACTGCTTAAGTGGCTATCGGAATATCGCAACTCGCATCCTCGCGACTTCCGTTGCATAACAATTGGATTCTTACCTCGTGAATTCCCGATTTGACGATTCACAAGTCGAATCCTCGCTCCTCGTGATCCCGATCAATGGCTCCTGTTTTCCCCAAGCTTTGAACCTTCTTCACACTTGCACGATGGCTTCCTTTCACCTCTGCAAGACCCTATGCTTCGGGCTCTCGCGACTTATCCTTGGGGAATTCCGACGGTCCGTTCAAATTTCAGCTTGAAGCAGGCACTTATTCCATGAAGCCCTGTCCAACCGCCTGCAAGTTCCAACACTTGCTCGAACACTTTCAGCACAACCTCTCTGTGCATTCCTTCGACGAATTCAAAGGCTTATCTCTCCTGATCTTTGCGACTTCAAATCCCTCAGGAAGAGTTCTTTTCTCGCACCCTTTGCGGAAAATCTTCAATCATGACTAAGTGATGAAGTCTTTGATCCTGCGCACTCCTGCAACAGAAATCCTTCAACTCTTTGCTCAGAATCGCAACTCTGAGTCTTCGCCTAGCCTGCGCACGCCTTGCATGGCTTCAGTGCCAAATCTGCACTTCTGAGAACTTAGAACAAAAGTTTCCTCTATCTGAACCCTACAGTCATGCACTCCTTGCGGACAATTCAACAGCACTCCTTGCAGGAATTCTCTGGTTCAATATAGAGAAACAATTGAAACTAACTCTCTCAATTTCTCAGACTTTAATTCAACCATGAAATCACATACACATCATATAAAAGAAAGTGCATGACAGGAAGAAAATAACCATGAGCATATCATTAATACAAAGAGAAACAACACCAACCATGAAATTGAATCAAAGTCTCTCTTCTATTAATTCAATCTGTACATGGGTGTTCTTCATACACTCCTCTGCTTCTGATCTTCTTACTCCTGAATGAATAATCTCTTCTAATGATACAATAATACAAGGAGGGTGTCTATATCCCGTTTCCCTCTCGAGTTCTACAACTATCAAATCTACAATTAAATTCCTATCTAACAACATTAAATCTATTAAATGCCTTCCTATCTAAGGACGAGCGTTATCCGCTCAAGGTCTATTTACAATATACAAAGTGCGCTTCATTAAATTCACATATTAATGTTTGGCGCAACAATCTCAAGGTGTTTCAAAATTTGTGTAGGCGCTATCCAGCTATCTTTTCTGCTTCCGCGCTGGCTCGCTTGACGTGGGTGATGCTCCTGCATCATACTCCCTCGCTTGAAAATTTTCATGGGCTCCTATCCATGAGCTCTTGCATGGTCTGTCCATGCTTCTGAATAACTGCTTCAGTCTCCCAGCTGGCATCCTCCACTGGGTGATTCTTCCACTTGACCAGATAGTTGAAGTACTTCTTGCGCCTGGTCTTCTTTCCCACTCTCTTGTCCAGTATGCGCTCCATCTGTGGATTTTCTGCTACTGGTAATTGTTTCATCCACTGGATCACTGGCCCCTCAGTTCTAGTCTCTGCTTCATCAGCCCTGTATGGGTATAAATCCGAAACATTAAATATCGGAGATATCCCGATGCCATCCGACAACTCAATCTCATATGCATTCTCCCCAAACTTCTTCAGGACTCTGCATGGTCCAATCTTTTTCATCTTTAATTTATTGTATGCTCCCCTTGGGAACCTTTCCTTCTTCAGATGTGCCAGAACAAGATCGCCAACTTCGAATTGAAGTTGTCTCTGATGCTGATCTTCTCTGCGTTTGTACTCCTGATTTGATTTTATCAGTCGCTGGTTCACCTTGCTGTGAAGTTCCTGCATCACTTCAGCGAACTCTTCTGCACTAGCACTGCTAGTCGCAGTTTGTTCTGACTCCCTGAGTTCAGAAACTCCTCTCGGTTGTGTCCCATACACAATCTGAAACGGACTTTTTCCTGTACTCCGATTCACTGAATCATTGTATGCAAATTCTTCCTATGGAAATATGTTATCCCAGCTGTTGTGGTGCTCCGTCACCAGGCTTCTCAATAAATCTCCCAGACTTCTGTTGACTACTTCCATCTGCCCATCCGTCTGCGAATGGTAAGACGAACTAAACGAAAAATTAGTTCCCATCTTCTTCCATAGCGTCCTCCAAAAATGACCTATGAATTTTGTATCCCTGTTCGAGACTATGCTTCTCGGCAATCCATGGAGTCTAACGATTTCCTTGAAAAACA
Organism: Picea engelmannii; assembly: GCA_009831015.1. Lineage (NCBI taxonomy): Eukaryota > Viridiplantae > Streptophyta > Pinopsida > Pinales > Pinaceae > Picea > Picea engelmannii. The sequence continues at coordinate 600,239 of ML783497.1, read as the reverse complement.
AGTTCGCGATGTGTGTCGCATCGCTGGTTTTCTGGCATGGTATAAAATGTGCCATCTTTGAAAACCTGTCCACCACCACAAAGATGGAATCTACACCTCTCTGTGTTCTCGGTAACCCCAATACAAAATCCATGCTAATGGCCTCCCATGGCCTCTCGGGTATGGGTAATGGCTGATAAAACCCCGCATTCTCCTTCCGGCCTTTGGAATGCTGACAAATTCGACATCTGTCAACAAACTTCTTGACATCTGCTCACATGCCTGGCCAAAAATATGATTCGCTCAACTTCTCAAATGTCTTATCATGACCAAAGTGTCCTGCCAAGCCTCTGCTGTGCTTTTCCTTTAACAAATTCTCCCTCATGGAGCAAATTGGAATGCACAGTTGATTGCCTCTGAATAGAAATCCCTCCTGGATCATGTAGTCTATCCAAGGACTCTGATCTCTGAGAACTGGATTCTCAGTTGCTTCGTATGCTTCCTCGAAATCTGCATCTCCTACATACATATCCCTCAGATTTTCAAAACCCAAGGTTTTGACTCGAAACTCTTGCAGCAACAAACATTTCCTGCTCAAAGCATCATCCACTTTGTTAGCAATCCCTGAAATGTGTTTGATCACAAATGTGAAATTCTGCATGTACTCTACCCATTTTGCATGTTTCTGGTTCAACTTCTCCTGTTGACTCACAAACTGCAATGCATGATTATCGTTGTACAACACAAATTCCTTTGGGATCAAGTAATGCCTCCACTTCTTCAATGCATGTATGATGGCATAAAACTCTTTATCGTACATGGAGTATTTCAGCTTTGCTTCATCCAACTTCTCACTGAAATATGCAACTGGCCTGTCCTCTTGACTCAGGACCGCTCCTATGGCATATCCACTTGCATCACATTTTACCTGAAATGTTTTCTGAAAATCTGGCAACACTAACACTGGTTGCTCTGTGATCTTCCGCTTCAACAGATTGAAGCTCCTCTCAACCTCTGTTGTCCAGTGAAAAGTCTTATGTCTCTTCTTCACTGTGTCCATCATTGCTGCATTAATTCCACTGAAATTCCTGATGAATTTTCAGTAGAAACTAGCCAAACCATGGAAACTTCTCACCTCGAAAACATTTCTCGGTGATGGCCAATTCTTGATCACTTCCACTTTACTCGGATCCATTTTCAATTCATTAGCCGAAATCACAAAACCCAAATAGATGAGCTCTGTCTGCATGAATGAAGACTTCTTCATATTTATCAGCAGCTTATCCTGCTGTAACTTCCTCATCACAATGGCTAAATGCTTCAAATGTTCAGCCCTGGTCTTGCTGAAAATCAGTATATTGTCCAGATATACGACAACAAATTTCCCAATGAATTCCCTCAGGACTTCATTCATCAGCCTCATGAATGTGCTTGGCGTGTTTGTCAAACCAAATGGCATGACCAACCATTCGTACAAACCTTCGTTTGTTTTGAATGCTGTTTTCCATTCATCACCTTCCCTCATGCGAATCTGATGATATCCGCTCTTCAGATCAATCTTTGAAAAATAATTTGCCCCACTCAGGCAATCCATCAGATCATCCAATCTCGGTAGTGGAAATCTGTACCTGATGGTAATCTTATTAATCGCTCTAGAGTCTGTACACATTCTCCAGCCTCCATCCTTCTTCGGACTTAGTACTGTCGGAACATCACACGGACTCAGGCTTTCTCTGACCAGTCCTTTATCCATCAAATCCTGTACCTGCCTCTTGACCTCCTCATTTTCCCATGGCATCAATCTGTACACAGCTTTGTTCGGAAAACTAGCTCCTGGTATGAGGTCAATATGGTGACTCACACTCCTCATCGGTGGCAACGAATGAGGAAATTCGTCCACGATGATATCAGCGAACTCTTCCAGCAGTTCCTGAATCTCTTCTGGCAAGTCATCCACTCTTGTGCTGGTCAAAAAAATTCTCGGTTTCCTGACCACAAAGAATTGTGGATCTTCATTCTTCTCCATCTCTGTGAGAAGCTCCTTCCCACTCATGAGAAGTATCGTGTTTCTCACTTCTAGATTCACTTATTTATCCTTTATCGGAAGCAATTTGTGTGTCTTCCCATCCTTCTCTAAAGTGTATGTGTTCATCCTTCCGTCATGAACAACATTTCTGTCATATTGCCATGGTCTACCTAGCAATACATGACATACATCCATGGGAATGACATCACATAGAATTGTATCCTTATATTCACCCATCTTGAAATCAACTAAACATTGTTTAGTGACACTCACCTGATGTCCCTTCTGCAACCATGATACTTTATATGGACTCGGGTGATTAGTCGTCTCCAGCTCTAATTTCTCCACCATCTCAGTCGAAACGAGATTGTCTGTGCTTCCACTGTCCACAATGACCTTGCATTTCCAGCCCTTGGTTTTGCATGTGGTCCTGAACAGTCTGGTTCTCTGAGCTATATCCTCCACCTCCTTCTCGGGTGTTAAGAGAACTTTGTGTACCGTCAGTGACTTCCCACTTCCGGTATCTTCACTCTCAACATCACGCCTCTGCGCTTCAGTGATGTAAGCTTCTCCTCCATCTTTCTTCTTCTCTGGACACTCGAATGACTTGTCCCCATTTTTCCCACATGTAAAACATGTGATTACTCCTCCTCTTCCTCTACCTCGACCTCTAGTACGAGGAAGAGTATTTGCGTCAGCATAACCTCCCCCCTGCTCGGTATGCTTCCCTCTTGGTTCCACATGTGGTTGTCCTCGCTGTGAGGTTCCACCTCTCTCAATCTTACCCTGAGGTTTCTTCCATTCCTCCTTGGGCTTCTGGGTGCTTCCTTGGGCAACTGCCTTGCCTCTGGGCTGACTTCTGCCTCGCCCTCGCTGACCTTGCTTACGGCTCATCTTCTCCTCGGCTTTCAGAGCCATCTGGTAAGAATCTTCTACAGTTCGGATGGTTACCATGCTCAATTCATCCTGAATGTCGTACCTCAGACCATTCAGATATCTCACCACTTTCTCATCATCGCTCTCCCGATGACCTGCTCTGATGTTGAGCCTGTAAAATTATTCGGTGTATTCCTTCACCATCATCAACTTTTGTCTCAGGTTCTGCATCCGCTTGAACAGAGTGATCTGATAATCCCTTGGGATGAATTTTGCTTTCATCTTAGCAATCATTCTATCCCAGCTTTTGATCTTCTGTTTACCTTTGGAACGTCTATCTGCCTGTAGCTCGTCCCACCACAATGTTGCGTGTCCCTTCAACTTAGTGACAACATGCCTTACCTTTTTATCCACTTCGATATCCTCATAATCGAAGTAGGTATCAAGAGCTCTGATCCAGTCCAGCAACTCTTCTGCATCCAGGCTCCCTTCATAGACTGGGATGTTTATTTTCGTCTTGGAACTCATCCTGGAAATGGCTTTGATCAACCGCTCGGTTGATGCATCTTCTGCTATGACCTCTTCTGCATGTCCATCTTCCTCTTCAACCTCGGAATCGCTAAGATCCCCTGAGCCAACTCCATGTCTTTGCGCTGTCTCCATCTCCTCAAGCCTTGCTCGGAGATCTCTCATCTGCCTTTCCATCTCTGGATTTCTTGCTGGCCTACCTCTTCTTCTCACCTCCCTATCTTCTAGGTCAGGTGATTGTCTTTCTCTTCTGGGCGGCATGGCGAATTTACTCCCTCTCCTTCTTTTCTATAGAAAGCAAAGCTACTCCCGCTCTGATACCACTCTGATGCAACCTTCTCCACTCCTCGGATAACGATAGCTCTCACCAGGACCTTCTTCTCTCCTTCGGCCCGAAGAGCGTCAATACTCTTCTATCTTGCTATTGGAAGATCTGCACCCACAGTTCTACCTTCGCGCAATCCCCCTTTCTTTTACTCGGAGGATCGGAACTTCGCTACTCGCGAGTTCAACCGTTATGTGTTACCTCCCCGGATCCCCGAGACCCGAGATGTGTCAGTCAATGCTGACTTTCTTCCTCCGCGATCGAGACTTCTCTCTATCGCCCCTCGCGACTCGCGACACCCAACACTTAAGGGTTCCAACTCCCGATAACCGAGGCGCCGAGATGCCGAGACTCGTGATCTCGCTACCTCGCGGCTTCGCTTCTCGCGAGCTCAAACGGCTCCGTCCTCGATTCCCGATATCCGAGGTGCCGAACTTGCACCACCTGTCCTCCACTATCGCCTGTGGCCCACACTGCTTAAGTGGTTATCGGAATATCGCAACTTGCATCCTCGCGACTTCCGTTGCATAACAATTGGATTCTTACCTCGCGAATTCCCGATTTGACGATTCACGAGTCGAATCCTCGCTCCTCGTGATCCCGATCAACGACTCCTATTTTCCCCAAGCTTCCAACCTTATTCACACTTGCACGATGGCTTCCTTGCACCTCTGCAAGACCCTATGCTTCGGGCTCTTGCGACTTCTCCTTGGGTAATTCCGACGGTCCATTCAAATTTCAACTTGAAGCAGGCGCTTATTCCATGAAGCCATGTCCAACCGCACGCAAGTTCCAACACTTGCTCGAACACTTTCAGCACAACCTCTCTGTGCATTCCTTCGACGAATTCAAAGTCTTATCTCTCCTGAGCTTTGCGACTTCAAATCCCTCAGGAATAATTCTTTGCTCACACCCTTTGCGGAAAATCTTCAATCATGACTAAGTGATGAAGTCTTTGATCCTGCGCACTCTTGCAGCAGAAATCCTTCAACTCTTTGCTCAGAATCGCAACTCTAAGTCTTCGCCTAGCCTGCGCACGCCTTGCACGGCTTCAGTGCCAAATCTGCACTTCTGAGAACTTAGAACAAAAGTTTCCTCTATCTGAACCCTACAGTCACGCACTCCTTGCGGACAATTCAACTGCACTCCTTGCAGGAATTCTCTGGTTCAATATAGAAAAACAATTGAAACTAACTCTCTCAATTTCTCAGACTTTAATTCAACCATGAAATCCCATACACAGCATATAAAAGCAAGTGCATGATAGGAAGCAAATAACCATGAGCATATCATTAATACAAAGAGAAACAACACCAACCATGAAATTGAATCAAAGTCTCTCTTCTATTAATTCAATCTGTACATGGGTGTTCTTCATACACTCCTATGCTTCTGCTCTTCTTGCTCCTGAATGAATAATCTCTTCTAATGATACAATAATACAAGGATGGTGTCTATATCCCGTTTCCCTCTCGAGTTCTACAACTATCAAATCTACAATTAAATTCCTATATAACAACATTAAATCTATTAAATGCCTTCCTATCTAAGGACGAGAGCTATCCGCTCAAGGTCTATTTACAATATACAAAGTGCGCTTCATTAAATTCACATATTAATGTTTGGCGCAACAATCTCAAGGTGTTTCAAAATTTGTGTAGGCGTTGTCCAGCTGTCTTTTCTGCTTCCACGCTGGCTCGCTTGACGTGGGAGATGCTCTTGCATCAGTACCTAAGATCTATGCAGTCGTGGACAACAAGCAAGTTGAGTTTCAGTCACATATGATTGAAGTGGAAGGTATGATCAACAACCAAACCATTGCTATTTTAATTGTTCAAGAGATAGTCATAGTTATATAGATCCTAATATGGTGGAAAGATTTCATTTTCCAAGAAGCAAGCATGGAAAATCTTGGTTGGTGTAGCTGGCTACCAGAGGAAAAAGAAAAATTGATGAGATGGTTAAGTCATGTCCAATGGACATGAATGGACTAAGCACCAGGGCAGATTTCAACATCTTGCCTTTAGGTTCCTATGACTGTCTAATTGGTATGGATTGGTTGGACCAACACCATTCTATCCGAGATTGTTATAATAAGGAATTTACTTGTTGGGATGGAGAAGGGAACCTAAGGACAATACATGGAATTCCCAGGGCAATAACTGTCAGAGAAATTTCAGCATTGCAGGTGAAGAAAAGTTACAGAAAAGGGTGTCAAATATTTGCAGCTCATATGTAAGAGACACCTAAAGGTAAGGTGTCAAATATTGAAGATTATGCAGTCCTAAAAGAGTTTGATGATGTATTTAAAGAAATACCAGGATTACCCCCTAAAAGAGACATTGATTTCTCCATCAATTTGATGTCTGGAGAAGCTCCAGTATCCAAGACCCCTTACAGGATGAGTACACCAGAATTGAAGGAATTGCAAATACAACTTGAAGAGATTATGAAGAAGGGATATATACGCTCAAGTGTGTCACCTAGGGGTGCCCCAATATTATTTTTGAAGAAGAAGGATGGAACATTGAGACTTTGCATTGACTTTAGGCAGTTGAACAAGGTAATTGTGAAGAATAAGTATCATTTTCCAAGGATCAATGACCTCTTTGATCAGTTGAAGAATGAAAAATTATTCTCCAAGATTGATCTTAGGTCAGGTTATCATCAGGTAATAATCAAAGAAGAAGACATCAACAAGACCTCTTTCAGAACAAGGTATGGGCATTATGAGTTCACAGTGGTGTCATTTGGGTTATCAAATGCACCAATTGTCTTCATGTGTTTAATGAATGGTATTTTCAGATAATACTTAGATAAGTTTGTCATTGTGTTTTTAGATGACATTCTTATATATTCCAAGTCGAAGGAAGAGCATGAACAACACTTGAGGATGGTATTACAGGGATTAAGGGAGTATCAGTTGTATTCCAAATTGAGAAAGTGCTCATTTTATCAGAATCAAATTCATTATTTGGGACATATCATATATGAGGAAGGGATAGCAGTGGATCCTGAAAAGATTGAGGCCATTAGAGGATGGTCAACACTAAGGAATGTAACAAAGGTCAGATCATTCATGGGCCTTGTGGGCTACTACATAATATTTGTTTAAGGATTCTCAAAGATTGCACACCCGATCACTTGCAAAAGAAGGGAGTGAAGTTTCAATGGACATTGGAGTGTGAAAAGAGTTTCCAACACTTGAAGCATTTATTAACCAGTGCTCCAATAATAAGGATTGTTGATCCAAATGAAAAATTCATTGTATGCACT
>ML783497.1:561869-573400 GCA_009831015.1 Picea engelmannii | reverse complement strand
ATCAACAATACTTTCTTTTCTTCAACCATGTCTCTCACAAAGTGATATTGAATATCAATATGCTTTGTCTTTGAATGATGAGTTGGGTTCTTTGCCAGAAAAATTGCACTCTGACTGTCGCAATCTATTCTTATAGCTTGTTGCACCAACCCAATACCTGAACAAAATATTTGTAACCATAATTCTTCCTTACTTGCATGAGTGGCTGCCATGTATTCAACTTCTTGTTAATTTTTCAGACCCCAACCTAGTTTCAGTCTCGTTGATTTTTCAGCCAATGTTAAATGCCCAAACCCAGTTTTATATCAGCATACAAAAACTTAGCAGAAAATAAACTTCAGAACTAAAACATGAGGATTCTGCACATAATTTATAACACAGAAAAAAAAAATGAGCAACATATAAAACTCATAAAATTATAGACACAGGAATTTTTGGTCTAACATCGACCCTGGAAAAATCCACAAGGGGAAAACTAGTGAGAGAGGGCTTTTTATTATTTATGAGCTTCAGAGAAATTTATTCTACAACATATTCATCTTCAGAAATTACAAAAACTTATCTCAAACTTTCTTTCGCAAAAAATCCTTCTGAATAGTCCTGGAAAAATCTCCTCGATTTTTGTGCCAAAAATCCGTACAAATGTACGGTTGTCCCAACAATAAATGTTGTACAGAATGTCTAGGTTTCCATGCCAAATTTATGCTAAGAATATACGGAATATGCATCAGGAACAACTCCTCGAAAATCGTGCCCAATCTTCTCGAAAACTGTGTTGTACAAACCTCGAAATTCATGCCAAAAAACTATACGAACTGTATGGAATTTCACCTAGAAATTTATGAAAGCAGGTGCCTCGATTTCTATGCCAATAAATGACTGTGTGGCAGCCTTGGTATGCATGCCAAACTTCTCAGAAAAACTTCTTCTATCTCCCTCGATTTCTGTGCATATTAAATGGTTCTACGACCTCTAGAAATCGGTATTGTACGGTCTGCATTCAATGTTGTTCTTTTCCTTGAAATTCGTGCTAGCTTGCTGCCTTGGGATGCATGCCCAACTCTGCAAATGTTTCCTCTTCTTCAGCTTGACCTCTCTCTTGCTCTCTCTTCAAGAATGCATGAACAACCCAACAATGGGTGCGCTCCCTTGCCCTAATCGACCTCATGAGGGAAGGTGAGGAGTTTCTTAATCCAACGGTGGAGATTGGATTAGATGAGTGGTTGAGATTAGATGTCTCTTCACTCACCCTCACTTTAGTCCTAAAGTCACCTTTTAATTTGCATCTCACAAATTAAATGACTAGGGCCCACATTAGGCACTTTCTCACCCCGTAGGCACCTAGGGAAGAGAAATACTTGCCTTGGCACTTTATTTAATTAAAAAATTTAACACTCCCTCATACCGAGGAAAGTGTTACTCACCACTCCAAGCTTGTCCCTGAAAAATACAAACTTGCCTCTGCCCAATGCCTTGGTGAGTATGTCTGCAACCTGCTCCTATGTAGATATGTACTGTAGCAGAAAGAAGTGGGAAAGAGGATGGATTATCTCGCCTTTGACCAAACTACGCGGAAGTGGAATAAGGTCGAAAAGTCGCTGAATAATAGACGAAAGAAGGGCCCAGAAAGCTGAATAATAGTTGTATGAAGTGTCAAATTAGGACATGGTGCAAGAAAAGTTAAAGTTTTAAATTAATTATTTATCCCAACAACATCACTAATTAACAGCATCATTAATTAGGAAAACCAAATATTTCATTTTTCTTTATATACTATTTTAAATAATATATGCCGGCAAGTACTTAGTAGGAAACTTATGACTTAGCAAGAAAACTTCTATTCTAAAGGGCATCTACTTTTCTAGTTTTATCACAACAGATCAACATGCCCACTTGTAGGAATTGAACCCAAGTGGGGAGGATAAAAAACATTAATTATTAAATATATTTATCGTTTAAGATTTAGGGTAAAAATAGGTAAACTATTTTTTTTGATAACCATGTATCTTCCACTAATCAATTTTATTTGCATCCAATGCATTTTGTGAATTTTGATTTTGTTACTGTTAAGCATAATTTATAGATATAGATTTATTGTTTTTTTCACAAATTATTTCAAAAAACAGTGTTAATAGGAGTATTATTTTTCTTTTTAGGGTTAAAATTACAAATTGTTGCAACTATAATCCATAAAGTTATAAACAAAAACCTTAAAATCAATCATTCAATTGAAAGTGGTGCCATGAGTGGTAACCCTTTCTTCTGGGTTAACATTACAACTTATTTAAAACTATGAACTTGACAACCTTCAAAATCAACCTTTGAATCAAAACATGATATTATAATTAACACATTTTTTTTTCAAATTTTTTGAAACCAAAACATAAACAAAATTTTTTTTAAACATTAAGTAAACTAGCACATCCACATGATTTGTGGATAAATAACGCCCATAGACATGCAGTTTAGGTCTACTTTCAAGTTAGGTTAAGATTTGGTATTAAGAATTTCATTTAGTTTTTTTACATTTAAAAAATAACTTAAAAAATAACCTTAGATTTGCAGTAATCTATAGCCTAAAAATTGCAGGGTTCACAGAATAACTAATCCAGTCATATAAGTAAAATAATTTAATGCTACTAATTGGACTTCCGCATATATCATGTATAATTGGACTTCCGCATATATCATGTATCGTAAAAAAATTTACTGCGACTTCATATGCAATGAATCTACATGCAAGTGGAGTCAGCTCGTTCCTATATAACGAAAGCTATGCGATCAACTACATCTAAAAGCAGTGTCCATGACGAACAAACCGAACCAAATCTTCAACCCCAACATGAACTACAACCCCAACATCGCCTACACCCCAACCCGGCGAATACCATGATCATCTCAGGAAGTAAACCCTAAAGAAAGTAGCATTTGTTTTCCTTGGCACAAAAGATGCCATGATTTTTTGTTTTTTTCTTTTGCATCGCAGGCATGGGAAAGAGTAAATGCAATTGTTCATGTTCGATCCACTATGTGTTAGTTTAGAGCCCAGTCATCGCCATTCATGGTTATGTCAAGATTGATGTATAGTAAAAATAAGATGCACGGTGCAGTGATGTATGAAGTACCATTGCATTAAGCTTATGATAAATATTATTATATATTAATAAATTCTTTCTTTGTTATCATGTTTTTAAAAATTATAAAATAAAATAGAATTTAAAATTTATAAAATAAAATAGAATTTTCAAAATATAAATGATAAAATTTTCAAAATGCATAAATAAATGTATATGTAAAAACAATTTTTAAAAATTATAAAATAAAATAAAATTTAAAAATTATAAAATAAAATAGAATTTACAAAATATAAATGATAAAATTTACAAAATGCATGAATAAATGTATATGTAAAAAACAACACTAAAAAATACAAACAATATGTTAGTCTTGTTATCATGTTATTAAAAATTATAATAGTCTTGTTATCATGTTATTAAAAATTATAAAATAAAATTAAAAATTATAAAATAAAATAGAGAATTTTCAAAACACATAAATAAATCGATCTATATGTAAGAAGCATACTAAAAACAAACAAACAGTATGCCAAAACAGTGAGAACTCTAAAATTGGCCGTACTCCTAAGGCTGTACTCTTAAGGCTAAAACAGTAAAAAAATAAATCGGGTTGCCAAAGTCCACGAGGATCCTCCACCTTCGCCTTTCGGCACAATGATGTCCAACTCCATTGTCCGCTGCGTACCTACACAATGACATCCAATTTCACTTGGTTCTCAGCCTCAGCTCAATGTAACCTAAAGGTTAAACCATAAGAATTTTGGCACTCAGACATATACCGATGGTTAATTGAAACACCTGGTTAATTGAACGGCCGACACTATGTGTGGCTAATTTTAAACCTACTCCAGCCCAGCCCAGCCCATCCCATCGAAACAAACACCCTACCATGTCACAGTTAAATAAACACCCTACAGTTAAATGAGGAGGTAATGAGACGGTTCACACATAATAAAGGAATGCATGCCCCAATATGAAACGTCTGTGGTAATCAGCTGAACGCAGGTCGTGGGCAGCATTATGTTTATAAATGGAAACATAATGCGTAGGGTTCAGACTCAGAACATGGGCGTTTAACTATATGTCATGGTTTACATTTTATAAAAACGTATCATGAAATCAACATGTGCATTGCTTCTTAATCATATAAACGTGGCTTACATGGATATTAATTCGTTTTATCTTTCCTAATCATTTAAACATGGCAATTATATATCCTTACAGTAATTTTATAATGTGATTAAAATTTTATAATGTGATTAAGTAAACTTAAAAATCACACCAGGAATCATTAAAATCAAGCCATGCATTAAAATCAAGCACTCCAATAAATGTGAAGCATTTAAGGTGAAACACTCCAGCATTTGGTTTACGAACGTTTAAGGTGAAGCACCAAACTCATCGTGAAGATCCACTTATCCCCCCAAACCTACAGCTGGTAAATAAGGTGAAGCGTTCCATTCACCCACAAAATTTCACTTACCTCAACAACCTTTCACCTGGCAATGAAAAGAGTGGTAATTAAGGTGAAGCTTTCTATTCACCCACAAAGCTTCACTTACCTCAATAACCTTTCACGTGGTAATGAAAAGTGTGGTAAATAAGGTGAAGTTTTCTATTCACCCACAAAGCTTTACTTACCTCAATACAGTTTTATAATAATTTCTTAATATGATTAGATAAATATGAAAAAATAAACAGGATAACGGATGCATTCATAAATGCAAAAAAAAATCTTATTTATTGATTTGGAAGGACTACTCCAACATTTTCAATTAATAGCCATCAAACTAAAATTTAAAATTAAAAGAGTATTAATTGTATCCATCTCCAATAGATATACCTCTATAAACTTAAATATAAATATTAAAAAAATACATTTAATTAAAAAAACAAAAATAAAATTTATAAAATAAAAAATAAATAAAATTGAAAAAAAACATTAAAACAATACACATGTTAAATAAATTATAAAAAACATATTTAAAATAAAAAAGTTAAAGTAAAGGATTGCAAAGAATGGCAGGTCGACCACAAGACAAAAGTGGTGGAAGAGACGACTATTGCGTTTGAATGAACCAAAATCAACGCATCATAAGTGGAAGATGGAGGGATGGATCACGAGAGTACATAGATATTGGATGAAGAAAATCATACACCCTTGACTTCGTATTTGTCCTTTAGATTTGTGTGAGAAGTAATCACCTTTCTTTTATAACATTATTTTTTACTCTCTTTTACAATTGTAGGTTAGTTTTTTTTGTTATTTTAGATTGTCATTTATTTCATAATTGAACAGTCACTTAGTCAAAAGAAAAGAGTTTTATAAGAACCTTATTATTTTGCTTATCAAAAGAGCCTTTAATTTTTTGAAGTTGTTTGCTTGTTAGCCAAAGAGTAAAGTATATTATTTTTTATTTTGAAATATGAATATTTGCAAGTATATTTCAGTTTTGAAAGTTAATTTAGATAAAAGAAAAATTATTTCATTTAATACTTATTTTTATTACTTATTTTATCATTAGTTTATATTTCTATTTCATTGCAATTTACTTTTATTTACAAGCATTTTTAATTCAAGTTAGTCTCACAACATGTTCACATATTACTACACCTTAAGTATATGTCTGCTTCATGCTAATGAGCTCAATCTAATAGTGAACTAATTAATCTAACACGTCTATGCTCACTTGGCCTAAAAAGAATATTGTAGTTAGGTTTGGACTTTGGGGATAGGCATTCAAATAATTTTCCTTAGTCATTTCACATTGAAACATAGAAGTCAACTATTAGGGTACTTTCAAAATCTTTTCCGTTGGACATGATTGTATCTTGTTTGGTAATAGGTGCACTCTTTGGAGTGAATAAAGCTAATGCTTAGAACAAATATGTGATTGAGACTCCTTTCTCTTTCACTACTAAAGATCCCTAGGTCACTAGATTTCATCTTGAAGGCAAGGAAACATGTTACATGTACATATGAAGAGGTATCTTAGTGGCCATTCTACTAGGTATCGTTACACATGTGACTCTCATAGGAGGGGCCACCTGAGATAGATTTCTTCTGGCCATTCTGATTTTATCACTTAGTGTCTCCTAGTTATAACTATCTCTTTCGTACCTACACTCAACCATAAGGGGACCTTACTACCCTTGTTGTTGGTCAATGGAAGGCCCTTATCCATACACTATGATTAGGCTATATTGATTTTGATCTAGACACACTTATGCCCATTTTTTTCAATTGATCAATTACATGTTGTTTACATGGGGCTAGACTTAAAGATTCCTACAACAATTTATCAAGATTGTCCTGATCTTTAAGAGTGCTTTAATGTCGATGTCCTTTTGATTGATCCGTGCTTGCAAATTTTCCATAACAAAATCCTTTTCCTTAAGAGCATCATTCAAGCATGCAAGTTTATCCTTGTTTGAAATCTTCAAATTATGGATCTTATTTGTTAAGTTGGAGACATGGGTCTTGCATGATGTCAGTTTCTCTACCATGTCATCAACATTATCCTTGTTATTGGACAGATTCATGATCTTATCATCATCATCTATAATATCGAAAATGTATGATAGTGGCCTACTTAGAGAAGATTTTCTACAAGCTCATGTTGTATCTTTTTCACTTCAAGGAGATGATATTTGTGCAAGCTAATAAACCAAAACCCTATACAAAGAACACCTTGTTGAATGGAATCAATTGAAAACTTCTCTAGATCTTCAAGTATAATTTTCTGCTATGCTATGTTCTGTACTACATTACCTGGAACTGAGTACTAATGGGATTTTCCATTTGAATCTCTGAAGCATAAGTTGAAGAAGATTAGTTAGAGCAAGATCGCTTCAAAGGTGTGTCAACAAGAAATGGGAATGGAGGAGTGGTAATGTCAACGTCTCCTTCTAACATTTGGACCAAAATCAACTAATAATTCTCCTTCAAAATAAAATTGAAAGGAACATTAAAAAAATTATAAAAAACATATTTAAAAAAGTTAAAGTAAAGGATTGCAAAGAATGGGAAGAAGGCTAGAAATGGTGGTGGAAGAGACGACGATTGTGTTTGAATGCAACAAAATAAACGCAGAGAACGACGATTGTGTTTGAATGCAATAATTCTGTATTTGAATGCAACAAAATTTAACATTAGAATGGTTATAAAAATGTATAAATAATTTTTTTTTAAATATTAAGTTTAATTTTTTTCTTTTAAATTTATAAAATAAAAAATAAATAAAATTAAAAGAAACATTAAAACAATACACGTTTTAAGAAATTTATGAAAACGTATTTAAAAAAGTTAAGTAAAGGATTGCAAAGAATGGGAAGAAAAGGTTGGAAATGGTAGATGACGAGACACATGTGGTGGAAGAGACGACGATTGCGTTTGAATGGACCAAAATCAACGCTCAGAAGTAGAAGATGGATGGATCACGACTCATGAGAGTCTTTCATGTTTATTTTAATCACTTCGAGCGAATAGACGACAATTGTGTTTGGATGGACCAAAATCAATGTGGAAGTGGAAGATGGATGGATTAAATTTGAAATGTCGTGTCTATTTTAATCACTTGGCTATATGAGTTGAAAATTTTATCTTTTAATCCTGTCTCTCTTAAATAGAATTTCCATCCAAGATAGAAAATATCTTTATGTTTTATCTCTATAGATTTCCACTATCTGAAAAAGTGGGACGATATAATTACAACATTTTTTCGAATATGCTTTGAATTGTTTGTATGGCGTGTCAAAGTAAGACATGGCACAACATGGAAAATGCTTTAAATTGTTTATATGAAATGTCAAAGTATCACAGGGTGTAGGGGTGATGTTTACTAAATGGTGTTTGTAGAGACATACAATTTTCTATTTCTAGTATTAATCCTAGTTGTACAAGGCAATATTTTATTGGGCTATAGTTTGGCAAAGTCACATGCTTGATTTGATTGAGAATGAGGGTTTCAATTTCCAAGTGTTCGCCTTATGATATTCACTGTTGGTTTGTCGGGTGTGTAAATGGATGGAAAGTGGTTTTATGCTTTGAATTATTTGTATGACGTGTCAAAGTAGGACATGGCACACCATGGAAAATGAGTGAATGTGATTTAAATTGTTTATATGAAATGTCAAAGTACGACATGGTGTAGGAGTGATGTTTACTAAAAGGTGTTTGTAGAAACAAACAATTTTCTCTTTCTAGTATTAATCCTAGTTGTACAAGGAAATATTTTCTTTCACTAGTACATATGGGTGGATTATTCCACAAAAATTTTCCACGTTTCCATTATTTTCATTTTTATTTTAAATTGGGCGGGATTTTCGTCGCTATTGCCACGAAATTTCATTGCTATAGCAACGATTATTGCATACCTCAAAAAACATCTGCTAACACACATGGCTTGCAATGACTAGTTGACTTTTTGCGGGTCAACTCAGGCATTTTCATCGCTATATCGACGGTAGTCGATCTATATATACCTAACTTTAAGAGACTTTGCAACATATTTTCTATAGTTGTGACATTGTTCGTGGATTTTGTTTGAGCTGTTCATTTTTTCTGTCACCCACCGGTTGAACAAATCCAATTCTCGATCTACATAGCTCGGATTTTGAACTTGCAAGGTTAGTATGTTTTTTTATTTATGTACTCATTTAACTTGTAAATTTTTATTCAAATGAAATTTCATGTAGCTTGTTTTTTCCTTGATAATATATTATATGTGCAGTACCATATTTCAAAATATTTATGTCATTGATTTTTGGATCTAGTTAGTATATTCTATGGAAATTCATGTGAGATGTTAATAAAAATATTTTCCGAAGAAGTATTTTAAGAAGAGGGAAAATTACTCCATCAATAAGTCAATTCAAACATTAAAAACAGATGTCATTATATTCAATCTAGATTAATTTCATGCGCCTACAATTCCTTATGTAAATTTAATCCTTATTATGAAACCACCAACTCATAACAACTTTACAGGTTGGACTAATGTTTGAAATAGAAAGTGGAAAAAAATCATCTTAGGTCTAATCCTATCCCTTAGCGACCTTGTTAGCTCTCTAACTTTTGTGTTTCTATGATGTTGTGCCTGTATATATTAATGTCATATTTTTAGTCTAGTATTAGGTTAGGTTAGTCATATAACATTGTATTCTTATGTGATGTTGTTTCTCTCAATTTTTTATAATCACACGCAATTCTAGATGTAGTGATTAACTCTAGTTTGTAGTTGATGTAACTTTTTTATACACTATTAATGAGTAGCTAAAATATAAAAATTTCATGATGAAATCTACTAGTTAGACAATGAAAAATGAGAACATGCCAAAGTGTCTTAGAAAATAAAATCGTGACCACTTTAAGTAGCATAAAATTGTGACCATTCTATGTAGCTTCAAATCAACACGTCATAATTTAAACCAACCAAACACAATTGTGGATGACAAGTGGATGACATTATTTTTTTAGTGGTGAATTTCAAAGATTGGCATTTTCTCTACAAAACAACTTAGAGGCTAGTGTATGGTGTCGAGTGATTCAAGTTTGAGAAATTTTGACCCCTTTCATTAAATGGTGTGTAATTATTTTCCATGGTGATTCAGTACACACTACTCTAAAGTACAAATTGAAGCATATCGATCTTAATAGTTAATCCATAATAAATAAAAAAAGCATGTCAAAATGTCTTAGAAGAAATAATTGTGAGGATTGCAGGTCACTATAAATAAACCATATCATAATCGAAAGGAGTAGCTAAAATATAAAAATTTGGCAACTTACTATTTGGTATGGTGTAGGTAAGACAATTACTTGTCAATACAAAGATTTGTCACTATGAACGAAAATGGCAGGAAGCTTGCATAGTTAAGAGTGGCATTAGAGACGAGGGGTGATGAAAAATATTATTTCCCTTGCTATGATTGCAGGGGCTTGCAAAGAAAAATACTTTTAATAACAACATTTGAAAGACATTGTAGGGAGAAGGGGCATGTTGAAGGGGGTTCGGAATATTGTCCCTTGGTAAGAGGATTCAATATTTAATGTATTCTCTGTAATAGTCATCATGTCATGAATTTTAGTAACATTTCTTATCGAGATTTTTATATTTTCTATACACACTAAATTTTCTACGTTGTTTTTAAATATATAGATGATGCCCCCAAAATGTCGACCTCTAGAGAGTTATTTGCCAAGTACTAGCAGAAATACTCCTTTACAGAGTGATGAACTTTGAGATCAGAATATTGAAGTTGTTGATCAAGTTATTAATGATGATATGGATGGAGATAACGTTAGTGATTCAAATGAGGAAGATGAGATACATAGATTGATCCAAGACACATTTGCTCCAATGGATGAGGATAACCAGGATGATAGTCATGATGTTGATCCTCTACTCGAGAAGTCACGACAACCTCTTTATGAAGGCTCAACAACAGATCTTCTATCTGCTATATTGTTGTTGGTGAACTTGAAGGTTTTGAATGGTTTATCAAACACATGCCTCACGTAGATACTAAGGTATTTAATTTGTTAATTATTTATGCCATCATGTTCACAAATACTTAAAAGGTTCAAATTTTTCATATATTGCTATTGTTTTCTAATTTGCAAATTAGTATGGATGAGATATTGATGATTAATATTGTTTACATTGACTTATTGTTTTGAATTTTGTAGATTGTTAGGTGAGTTTCTATTATCGACGTCAAATATTTTACCATGCACATATCGAGAAATATCCATGATTATGAAAGAAATTGGAATGGAGTATCAAGCTATTGATGCATGTCCTAATGATCATATCATATACTATGGACAATATGCATTAGAAAATGAATTCCCACAATGTCAAATAAGTAGATATCGAACCGATAAAGCGTTAAAGAAGGTGCCTCACAAAGTTCTTCGTTAAATTATGATAATTCCACGTTTTC
The DNA here is from genome assembly GCA_009831015.1 of Picea engelmannii. Lineage (NCBI taxonomy): Eukaryota > Viridiplantae > Streptophyta > Pinopsida > Pinales > Pinaceae > Picea > Picea engelmannii. The sequence goes on along the minus strand of ML783497.1, from coordinate 562,376 downwards.
TGCAGTTGTTCAGGTGCCAAAGTATAGCATAGTTTATGGATTTCCATGCAAAGAACATAAGTCGAGACAATTTTCTTCGAATGCCTGCAGATGGTTCTTCATTGAAGTACATCGAGGAAAAGTGGCCAATTTTTAAAGAAGAACCTAGTAATGTTAGATTTTCGTTGGCAATTGACGGTGTCAATCCATTTGGAGAACTTCGTTCTACGTACTCAGTGTGGCCTATTTTTTTTATAAACAATAACCTTCCTCCTTGGATGTTGATCAAGAGAGAGAGCACACAATGTTGTCAATGATTGTTCCAGGTATATAATTATCTTTTATTTTCTTTAAAGTATGACAAAATATTTCAATTCTTTGTTTTGTGCATGGTAATTATTTCTTTTATATATAATGACATCTAGATAAGTATAATTAATCATGCAGTATGTTGAACCAATTAGGTAAGTACCAGGTTAAAGATATGAACGTATATATTGAGCCTCTTATCGATGGGTTGTTGAAGTT
>ML783497.1:483674-543898 GCA_009831015.1 Picea engelmannii | reverse complement strand
CCTAGGTGGGGTAGATACGAAATTGTCCTCTCTGACACTTGAGCTAGACCCAATTAACATATCCAATTAAAAGTCACAACTTATTACTTGACTCACCCTTTGACTTGTATTTTGAGAAGTCATTTATTTTGTAAAACAATTTTAATTATCAATTACTAATCTTTATTGAAATATATCTTTGTAAATTTTGATATACAAGTATATTTTCTCCACAAGTGCATGATGGAAACACAAATATGTGGAGATCAATCATGATATTAAAGGAATTTAAGTACACAAATTAAACATTTCCTAGGAATCATAAGGAATCGTGTAAGAAGTCAAATAGTCAATCGGGTCAGAGTGCGACTAAGTACGAAGTTTTGTTGGGAAGTTCCACTAGGAGAGAACCAACCTAATATGGAAGTAATAGATTTACTGAACTATGCATAATTGACTTGAAGATCACATTGATGGACAAATAATGGAAATAATGGATGCATGTTTCTAGAACATGTCAACAAAAACCTAAAAGGTTCTAAGAATGTTTATTGGTCAATTCTTCGTGTAGTATGTTCTATGAGTAGTTGAATGATTGAGAACTAAGTTGATTGGGATTCTTGGTACAATAGCACTCAACGTTACCATGGAATAGATCGATCCTAATGGTTTCTTTGAGGGTGCATATATGTTTCATCATAATGGTGATCGATCCTAATGGTTTCATCACACTGCAAGGTAAGGTTATATTAATCACCATTGCCATGTCAAGTTATGTTCATCTCATTATAACATTGAGCTATGTTTCTAACATTAAGACATTGGTTTTTGGACATCACATTGCAATGTAGGTTTTTGCACATCACATTGCATTATTAGGTTTTGTATGTTAGATTGCGAGTCAGGGTATGTATGTCAAATTGCGACATCGAGGTATGTTCATCATATTGTGACATTGGGATATGTTTGTCACATTGCGATGTCAGGTTATGTTGGATTCCATGACATTTCATTGTTAGGTTTTGTACATCACAATGCATTGTTAGGTTTTGTACATCAAATTGCGATGTCGAGGTATGTATGTCAAGTTACGACATCGGGGTATGTTCATCAGATTGCGACATCAGGATATGTTTGTCACATTGCGACATGGGGTTAGGTTGGATTCCATCACAATGTGATGTTAGTGAAAGGTTACGTTAGATTGCGATGTCGAGATATCTTCCTCACATTGTCATGTTGGGTTATGTTCATCACATTATAACATCGGGTTATGTTCCTCACATCACATTGAGATATTTGGGTATGCTTCTCACATTGCATTGCTAGGCTATGTTGACACATTGCAAAACGGAAGATTTGGCCAAGTTTTTCGAAAAAAATTCTAATGAATTTTTTCCTTGGTAAGAAAGATAGGAATTTTGACTTGACTATCACATGGAAGGAAACATCACTATGATTTGATGTAAATGAAAACTTTATCATAATAGGAAACCTCACTATGATTTGATGTAAATGAAAACTTTATCATAATTTATTGAATCAAAAGTAAATTAAACTTATTAAATTTTAAATTTAAATTATTAAAATTTATTAAATATTAAATTAGTAACTATTGAACATTATTAACTATATTCTCTCACAAATACACTATTTTAACTATTCAAATAAAAATAATATAAAAAACATAGAATATGTAGAGGTGAAAAAGTTAGAAATTATACCATTAATATCTTTATAAGTTCAAAAACTAATAAACTAATATTATTACAAGACAATGGTGATAAGTTAAATTTTCCCAAAGTTTAAAACATTATACAACATGAATCCAAAAAGTAAAAGCCTTGATCTAATGATGATTACCTATGAAAAACACTAAATTTGTAGCTTCTAATTCTATTGAAGTGCCAAGGAGCAACATATGAAACACCATATTCATGGAAATGAAATAAATTTTGAACAAGAAAGATTCGATCGTTTTTATATTTGATATAAGTTAAAATAATTCTATATAGATTTAGTTAAAGAGAAAATATTGGAAATCGAGACTTAAAACATGTGTAGACTTGATATAACTTAAGTTAAAATAATTATATATGGATTTAGTTAATGACAAAATATTTGAAATGGAAACTTAACACTTGTGTAGACTCAATAAAAGTTAAGTTAAAATAATTTATATTGATTTAGTTAATCAAAAAATATTTGAAATGGAAATTTAAAATGTTTGTAGAATATTTGTTACTTTGTTGAATTATTATTATTGACTATTTATGACGTGCAATTTTTTTTTCAATCTTACAACCTAAAATTTTATTTAACTCCATAATCAAAATTCAAAGACAATGAAAAGCAATAAAAATATATATATCGAAAAGGAATATTCAATGTGCATTGTGAATATTTTCACATTGAATAGAATTCAGTTTTTTGATTCTATTCAATGTGAAAATATTCACAATGTGCAAGTATTCAATTTTTTAATTCTTATTTTTTATCAACAAGGAAGGGGATTTGAAGGGGGAAAAATATTTCCAGGCCTAAAAAGACTTTATCAATCATTCAAGGGCTATGTTAGTTTATGATTATTATTGATTATCGATTCCATATAACTTTTTTTTTTTTAACTTACAACCTAAAATTTCATTGAACTGCAAAGTGAAAGATTATGAGGTATATAAATAATAATTTAAAACGGAATTATGAGACAGGTTATCAGAATTCAAAGACATACAACTTAATAAAACAAAAGGTGAGCATGTACAATATTGAAAAAGAATCTTCAATATGAGAAATATTAAATTTTTTAACTCTTATTTTTATCAACAAGGCAGGAGATTTGAAGTGGGAAAAAGGTTTTCAAGCTTGAAAACTTTATCAACCATTCAAGAGCCAGGTTCTGTTATGATTATGAGATTGTGAGGTATATAAATCATAATTTAAAATGGAATTATGAGATAGATTATCAGAATTCAAAGACATACAACTTAATAAAACAAAAGGTGAGCGATTAAAGTATTGAAAAAGAATATTCAATATGAGAAATATTAATTTTTTTAACTCTTATTTTTATCAACGAGGCAGGAGATTTGAAGTTGGCAAAAGGTTTTCAAGCCTGAAAACTTTATCAACCATTCAAGGGCCAGGTTCTGTTATGATTATGATTAAGTGTTTAACTAAAACTCTGTTTAAAATATAACTAAAAGTAAAATTAAAATAAAAAACTAAAACTAAATCTAATTTGAACAGGGCAATGTCGTGGGCACCCAACTATTTGGGCATAGGGCTAAGCCCTCGCGACCAAGTCATAGTCCACTGGACCGTGACTTGGCCGCGAGGGCCTAGCGCTATGGCCAGGTAGTTGGTGTGCCCATGGCATTGCCCTGCTCGACCTCCTAATTAATTAAATTTTAATTTAAAAAACCTAAATTAAATTTGGTAGAAAATGAAAAATAAAACTAAAATTAAAATTAAAATAAAACTAAAGCTAAAATTAAAATTATAAATTAAAATAAAAAAATAAAACCAAATCTAAAACTAAAATACAAATAAAAATCTAAAATTATAAACTAAAATTAAAACACAGAGAAATACCTTTAACTCGCAGACAACTCGCCAAAATGGCCTCTGCGCCAACACGACCATTGCACCCAAACACTCACAAGACCTCTGTGCCAAAATCTCACACCTCTGCGCTCACGACCTATGCACCAAACGCTCACAGACCTCTACGCTCATGACCTCTGCCCCAAAAGCTCACAGACCTCTGCGCTCACAGACCTCACAAACGCTCACAGACCTCACAGACCTCAAAAACGCTCATAGACCTTACAAACGCTCACAAACCTCTGCGCTCATGACCTCACAAACGCTCATGGATGCACATAGCCGTGCTAAAACACCAAAAAAAGTTTGAAAACCATTCGAATTTGACGTGCGGTTGATATATAAACATTCTTTCGGCCGAAAGAATGTTTGGCCGAAAGATTGTTAGGCCGAACAATCATTCGGCCGAAACATTGTTCGGCCGAAATATCTTTCGGCCGAAAACATTATGCCGGATGGAAAAAATCCGTCCGACTTAATTTTTACATGCAAATCGAGGGTGACATCACTGCACCGTTCGATTTGATGTTCCACTTTTCGGTCGAAAACTAGTTCGACCGAAACAAATATCTTTTGGCCAAAAAATAATATTAGTTCACCCTATATACAATGTATGTGTGTCATAGTTGTGATGAAAAATCCCTCTTTTCGTTCATTGTTTAATCAACACTATAAAAATGATTCTGATGAATGACCCATGCATCCCTAAGGAAATTTGTATGATATTGTACCTTGTTGTTTGACCCTAGAACATTACTTGGACAACCATGAGAACCATACTTCATGTTACAAATTCATTTGAAATGACCATTGTTATATCACATATTGCATTTGTGATTCCATAAATCCCTATGCATGGACCATAAATCCCTCTTTTTCGTTAACAATGGTCAATTAGCTCAAATATATCGGGCTAAGATTCAATCCTCCTCTCCCACTACATCCCACGCCTCTAGGAAATTTGGATGCGGAGAAGGAGAAGGAATATTTGAAAGAAGATAGACAAAAATGTAGGGTTATACCATGTCAAAGGTGTCATTAGTCATTTTTTGTCCTATGACCTTAGGGATGCTTGCAAGGAACAAAAATAATGGGACAAAAAAAGAGCCAGGGTAAATGACATAATTCACATTAGACATTTTTTATTCTATAATATATATCTCTCTGCACCCTCGTCCTCTGTCTCTCAGGCGCAGAATTAGAAATTTGGGTAGGAAAACCAACATTGAGTGGTTTCTTATCATTTATTTCAAACTCCTTATAACCCTTAACTCCTATTTCTTACAATCCTTAAAACTGGACACTCTAACATATAACAACATATTTTTAATCCTTATAACCCCTTAAAATTTACCCTATTACCCTTCATCAATAACCCAACTAAACTTGTAATCCTAATGGCACTTAAACCCTATCTTGTAACTCCTAAGAATGTATCAACCCTAATTCCTATGACCCTTAGTTACCCCCATATGGCCCCTAACCACAATCCTTTGTAACTCATAACCCATTTAACCATTAACACCAAAAATAATGATATAACACCTATCCTTTAACCTTTATAAGGTTAGACAACTAACACAAATAAACATTGTTATTCTAACCTCTAACCTTTATAATTGTAACACCTAAACTTTGTAATTGTAACACCTAAACTCTAACATGACATACATCTCCTAACCCTTACTTTGAATAACACCTATAACTCCTAATTGTTATTACTCCTATTAATTTTCACCCTATAATAACCATTATCCACAATGAGTACCCCTAACCATATGACTCATATAACCTTAAACCTTTAAGGATTTGTAAATGACATAATTAACCTAGAACACATATGAACTTTTAAAAACCAACCCTGAGAACCTCTGTCAAATCTAATCATATAACATCTATAAATCCTCACACTTATAATACCTAATTCTTTGAACATCTAACATTTATTATTCCTAATCCCTAGCCTTATAACCCTAAGACTCTTAAATCCTTGAAGATTATATCCCCTAATTCATATAACCCCAAACCCCTAAAACCACTAACCTAATATCTTGTAATCTTTTACCACTATAACCATTATAACCATGTTTAATGTTTAACCTTTATCCACTATAACCCCCAATCCCCAAACCCCTCAACCTTATCACCATTGATACTTATAAAATAGAATGCATGCCATGTAACCCACATATAACCCATATTATTGCAATCTTGTAGTCCATATAAACCCAAAAAACTAACCCCTTGAACCCCCAATTTATAACATATATCAGTGCCTAACTCTTATAACCCCTAACCCTTATCAACACCAATACATATAACCCTTAAACCCAAATCCTATAACATACAACACCAAATGATGAACCCTCATATCCTCCTTAAACCTAACCCTATTACCCTTAATCAATAACTCATCTAAATCCTTAAGTGAAATGATAATTAAACCCTATATCATAACTCCTAATTCCTATAATCCCTTTATAACCCCCAAACCATAACCTTTATCTCAAAATTTATGATAATACTTGAACCATATAACACCTCAACCATAACCTACATAATGTGTATAATATTTATCTTCAATATAAACCCTATCTCATAACTCCTAATTCCTCCAAACATTAATGTGTATCAACCCTACTAATCCCTTATAACCCTTGAACCATATAACATTTATCTCAAAAATCATGATAATCCTTAAACCATATAACCCCTAAACCCTAGCTTGCATAATGTGTACAATGTTTATCTTCAATTTATACCCTATAATTGCTATGCCTACCCTAAAAACCCTAAAAACTAACCCTTAACCCCTAACTTCTAACCACTACACCATATAAAACTCTTATGCAACCTCACAATTATAACATATTTCCCTTGTAATAATTAAGTCTTATCACCCCCACCAATCTTAACCCCTATAGACATACACACCTACTCTCTAACCACTCCTAAGACATAACCCTTGTAACCTCAATAATATTTATGTGTAAATACTTATAATCACTTACCCCTAACTATTATAACCCATGATTTACAAAACACCTATAAGTACTAACCATTATAGACCCTATCATCATTATCCCCATAATCATTATGCCCAATGATCCTACGGCTCCAGCTACAACCCTCACTAACATAAATCTAACTTTTATAACCCTTTACCCATATAAACCATCCATTAATTGTGTAACCCATAAGCCTCACATCATATAACCTAATTACCTCTAAACCCTATAACTCCTATCAATATTACTAACCCATAATTTGAATAAATTATCCAATATAATATGTAACCTCAAACACTAAAACCTTAACCACTATAGCGCCTATCACATAACCCTTATAAGCTCTATAATATTAATCATTCCAATCCTTAACCCTTATTAGTTATCACCCCTTACCTACCAAAAATATCAATCAATTAATATATAATATATATATATATATATATATATATATAATATTAATTAAATTAAAATTAATTATATAAAATATATTAATTAAAAAAATAAAAAATAAAAAATTCAAACAAACAAAACACATTCCACACTCATGCCTTATACTCATTCATGAATTTAGACATCACTCATACTCAGTACACTCACACGACATAGAATTAGAGGGAAAATTCATAGAGAAGAGGGGAAATGGGTAGGAGATAAAGATGAGAAGAGCTAGGGAAAGAGGAGGAGGATTATAAGCACAGATCAGACAGAGAAGAAGGCCAAACATTCACGAATTTAGACCACACTCACACTCACACTCGTGCGACAAAGAATTAGAGGAAAAATCCGCGTGACAGAGAAGAGGGGAAATGGGAAGTAGATAAAGCCAAGAAGAGCTAGGGAAATAGGAGGAGGAGGCCAAGCATAGAGACAGAGAAGGAGGCCAGGCACAGAGACAAATACAGAGAAGGAGGCCGCCAAGCATTCCGCCGTCAAAAATGGTAATTTCATGGGCTTTGTCCCCAAACCTAAATCTAACTATTGTTTGTGCAACACTATGTTTGTGACTATAGGATTGAATCCCAATACGTAGTTTTAGAAATGCTAGTTTGAAAACAATTTGATGTAGTTAGTACTCTGGAAAAATAAATGATTAAATGTTGAATGTATTTAAAAATATCAGTGCATAGTGAAATATCAGTGGCAATAGTATGTGATGCAAAATGGGTTCATGTTGAAGCTCCTTAGTCCAAAGAACCTTGATTCACTTATATTTGTGAGGGAGGAAGAGATATTGGCCCTTTCACAAAATGTTAAGAAGTGGTGTGCATTAAGGGAAGTAACAAATGTGAGAAAGTTGGTCTCAATATTTTCCATAAATATCATTTTTAGGATGACCTTTGGCAAGAAGAGACTTAATCCTCCATGTTTGTTTGAAACTTGATTGGATCCACTTGTTTCTTCCTACCTTCTTATAATATTATAACAAGACAATAAGTTGTAGAGAAGGCTCCATTTGGATATGTAAAAACTTTCCAAAATATAAGTAATAAATGGTTGGCCATCATTAAAGAAACATAGAAAAAATTCCCTTTATATAGACCTAGAAAGGGCATATCATATCATCAAAACATAAAGGACTCTTTTTATTAAGGGTTTGATTGGTTGGTCAAGTAGGAGTGGTTATATTCCCCCATCAATTTTTAATCCCCCCTAAGCATAGTGACTTGTTTAGGCCCTTCATTAAGGGGGGGTCCAATAAGTCATATTTTGATTGATAGGCACCACTGAAGTAGCATTTATCACATTAACACAACCTTACACCTTGGAAATACTTGGACAATTATAATATCATAGGGAGAATGATCGATTCCATTGTATGTGCACATGGGTCATCACCTATTGACACTATATGTTAAACCCCTACCTTCAAATTCCCCCATGACTACCATAAGAGATTAGGTGAAGCCATTGAGAATGGATCCTTATCCAAGCTCTCTCTCTCTCTCTCTCAGGAGTAGTAGGATGAAGGAGGAGGGATTGAAATTATAGAGGAGGATACTGAAGGCATCCAGTTGGTCGATTATTCAGACAATCCAAAGGAGGTGGTCCAAATTTTTTAGTATACAAGTTCAATTACCAAGGGTTGGGATACTAGGAGATTAAAACTTGTCAATTTTTGAAGGGGGGAATCGTGGAGTTTCATTTTTGATAGCCACAAAACCTTTGGGTTTGAAGAATTTTTTGGATTCCATTGGCATGGATGTGACGTGAAAGAGAACATCAGGGGCATTGAAAGTATTGGGATTGATGCAAGTATCACTACTACATATGACCAAATCTTCCACGGTTTTTCGTTGCTATTGCCACACATATCTGTCGCACTTTCCATGAACGCAAACAATTTTTTTGTTGGTTGGAAAGATAGAGGCACCCATCTTACCAACTCGCCTTGCGTTGTGTTCGAGTGCCCATCTTGCCAACTCACCTTGTGTTGTGTTCGAGTGCCCATCTTGCCAACACTCCTCTCGTTGTGTTTAGGCACCCTGCCTCATTTTCGCAATGACTCATCTTGTGGGCACCCGTCTTTCCAAGTCACCTTGCCTTTGCATGCCCAACTTGCTGACTCGCCTTGCCTTTGCGCACCCATATTTCCAACTCTCCCTTCCTTGCCTTCTGGAAATTTTTTCCCACATGAGTTGTGTCGCTGACTCTTCGGTTTTGTTGGTCGGGCGTACATCTTGCGAAATAGCGTTGCCTCGCCTTTGCGCACACTTCTTTATTTTCTTCGCGTTTCCTCATGTGGTTTCCCATCTTGCCAACTCACTTTTCCTAGCCTTTTTGCCCCCCTATTTACCAACTTCTCTTGCCTTGCATTTGGACTCCCTTCGTTGATGTGGGCTCTCCCTCTTGACATGCCTCTGGGCACCTATCTTTTCAACTCACCTTGGTGTACCGTAGCGAAACCCCTTGTTTCCATTGGCTTTGGGAAACCCCATGTTTCTTCCTAGATGTGAGTTGTGTTGCTGGATACTTGGTTTTGTTGGTTGGGTGCTCCTCTTGCTTACTTGGCTTGCCTTTGGGCATCCCTTTTGCCAACTTTCCTTGCTTTGTCTCTGGAAACCCCAAGGTTTTTTTACCACAGCACCCATGTCGCTAGCTCTTTCAGTTTTGTTCTTGGGCGGTCCTCTTGCCAACACGGCTTGCCTTTGGGTGCTCCTCTTGTGAAATTTATGCAAATTTATGCAACATGCAACTTTATGCAACATGCAACTTATGAAACAATGCAACTTATGCAACTATGCAACTATATGCAAGTTTATGCAACTATGCAACTTATGCAACTATGCAAGTTATGTAACTATGCAACTTATGCAACTTTATGAAACTATGCAACTTTATGCAACATGCAACTATGCAACTAATGCAACTTTATGCAACTTATGCAACTTTATGAAACTATGCAACTTATGCAACTATGCAACTTATGAAACTATGCAACTTTATGCAACAATGCAACAATGCAACTTTATGCAACATGCAATTATGCAACTTATGCAACCTTATGCAACATGAAACTTATGCAAATTTATGGAACTTATGCAACTTTATGGAACTTATGCAACTTTATGCAACTTTATGAAACATGCAACTTTATGCAACAATGGAACTTATGCAACTATATTGTAGTGACCCTCCTCTTGCTATGACAACTCTGATAAAAGGTGAATTTTTTTTTTTTTTAGGTGTGTGCACTCGTGTAAAATGGAAGAAGACACACTTGACTCTACGTCACCACCTGACGACTAACAAGATGCATCCACGATGACCACAACAAGAAGACATAAGGAGCACAACTTCAAGCATTAAACGACCATAGACCTAAGGAAGAATCCATAATGGTAGATTACTATTTTTGCACAAGAAAGCAGGGCGTTTAATATTAGTCCTCTACTCTGGAGAGAGAGAAGGTCAGATAGGCTCCTGGCCGACTGCTTAGGCAGAAACTAGTAATCTTCATCAGGTGTGTCGCAAGAGTGGAAACCCTGCCTTTAAAGGGCCTGAGACTCTTGATACGGCACTGGATTCTTTACACGGATATAATCACACATACAGACTTACATACTCAGGCTACAAGGAGGTGTCTACATCCTGCTAGACACAAGAAGACCAAGCGCACATAAGTTTACTACTCGGTACACCAATAGTTGAACAAGGACTACAATCTACCCTAGTCTTAAGACCATTCCATCGTGCAACTTATAGATCAAAATTTGTCATCTAGGTACCTTCTAAAATTAATCATTCCAGGACCTTATTGTGCAAGTCTGTTCTCGACTGGGATAACATTTAACCAAATTATTGATCCATATTTAATCAAGAGTAATGACTAGATAAAGGTTTTCATTTACAACAACCTTAACATTTAATTTAAGGTTAGCGCAATAGTCTAAAATCCATTAACTCATGCATTTACTATAAATAAAATGAAGAGTTATGATTTATCATTAAACAACAATTGGCATTAATCTATAATTATACTGTCATAAATAAAGCAACATCCTAAATCATGAAACTCAATTCAATTTTAATCCAGAATAATGAATGGTGACAAATTATCAATTAAAGCATAATTTAACCTTTAATTTATAATTAAAGCAACGTTCAAAAATCAATTATCTCCTTCATGGGTTAACAAGGAATAGTTATGATTAATCGTTTAAAGCAACATTACATCAATCTAAGATTAGAATGCCATAATAACGCAACATACTAAAATCATTAACTCATTCAAGTTTTAATCAAGAACCATTAACTCATATTTATATATGCAATCTTCTTCCAATAGCTTTGCCTTTATGAATAAATTTAACATGCATATTAAAAGCACCATTAGAAAATGCAATGAAAAATAGAAAAACCACTAAAAATGTAATAACATATAGATATAATTTAAATTAATTATGCGCATTAAAAACACCATTAAAAATTGCAATGAAAAATGGAAAAACACTAAAAACTAAAAATGTAATGACATATAAAAATAATTTGTTGGTATCAAATATTTCCTCCCTTATTCATTTACTTTTGTTACTTTAAATTCTCCTTAAATACACATTTTTATGTTGAGAAATCATAAACTTACCACCTTCCGAGACCAGCACGGGTAAACGCAGAGATGAAAGGGTAGAATGCCGAGCCAACGAGGAAGACGCCAGGGGAGAGGAAATGCGTTGCACATTTAAGAAAAAATGAAGAGATAGGTGAAGGAAAACACTGTTCAGTTTGGAAACAACTCAGAGACCACGAGCTCAAGATTGTTGGAGGCACAACCCTGAACCTCACCAGCCAGGAATCGACCACAGGCTCGGGCCCAGTCGTTCCTTCGACACACTCTTGGAAAAATTTAATAACATAGAACCGGATAAAATACAAGCCGAACGCCCAGGGTAAGGCACCCAAAAATGCAGAGGTTTTACACCAAAAATGCAGGGTTCTAAGGGTAAAACGCAGGCGAGTTTTCCCCCAATTGCTGGTCATGAATTACACTCAGAAACGCAGAGGATATACGGTTAATAATGCAGGGGATCTGTTGGTAAAAACGCGGGCTCGGGAAGGAAAATGTCGAGCTTACAGCCAGCAACCCACGGCATGCAAAAACGAATGTGCCAGAAACCAAATTTCAGCAACAATTTACCTGACGAAATTTTTTTGGAACAAAATCACTATAACCAAAATACAAAAATGAAATTGCCAGAAGAGTATTCTTCAGCAACAAATTCACATGGCAAAATGCCAAAACAATTTTATCAGAACATAAAGACAATACACTCAACGAAATTGCAACAAACTCAGGGATAAAACGAAAACGCATAAATGTAAAGCAGCACGCAGTGAAAATTTCATTCTCCCTATTCCCCCTTTGGAATAACAGCGGTGATATCTACTGCCGGAACAAACTCAAATCCAAAATCTCAAACAAGCCAGGAGTAATACTCATATTTTAAATTTCCAGGGAGGGTAACAGCACAAACTCAAACTGCCAGAACATATCAGAACAAAGCTAGGTTATCTCTTTATACATGAGAAGCGGCCAATGAAAAAAAAGAAGGATAAAATAACAATGAAGAGTAAGGTGAACGCAACTACATGGGCTAGGGAGGGTTTCTATCAGTCTAACATCGGATCCATTTACAACAATAACCATTCTACCCTACAAAATAGAGGAGCGTACCTTGCCTTATCGCCCGCTTTATGACGTTCGTGTGCTCCGTGTTGCTCCTGCTCCGTGCCGCTCCCGCTCGCCGACCGTAGAGACTACATCGGTACCTCCCAGCCAAACGCTAGGGGTACTCTACTTCCCCCTTAGCCCCCCGAGCCGCAAAGGGGACACACAAATCCAAAAGGTATACCTAGCTTCCCATCTCTCCTCCAAGGCTGAGCTACCACTCTAATCCCAGCTGAGAAAATCCCAACTCCTCACAAGCAATCAGTCCTGTCCAAATTCAGCAGCATAACGATACCTAACATCCCATCCCCCTTTTCCCCTCATCCGCCTTTCTTTTATAGAGTTTTGAGCCCCACATTTTATTTTTAAGTTTTAAAGAAAACCCTCCAAAAATTCTCTGCTGTACAAGTGTCATTCATCCCCCACGTTTCTCCAAAATTATTTTCTTTAACTTATTAATTGTCTATGTTTCCTTTATCGCTTAGTTTCCCTAACTTTTTATTAATCCATTCTTCTTCTTCTTTTTAAACCAAAAAGGTAAATGCGCTAATGCATCTTTTCATTTTATTTTTAAATTCATACTTTTATACTCTCGCTCGTTAAATAATTTTATTACTATTGGTTCAGTCTGAGTTTATGTATGAGTTTTAAGGAAAATAGTTTAGTCCCTTAAGCATTCAATTTATTCACTGAAGGTTATGCATTATGTCAATCAAAACTATGGCTTTCGGTATTCGTTTATTTATGAATTAGTTTAATTTTTGAAAAACTATTGCGTTCATATGGGAGTTATGCTTTAAAAGTTTTTATAAGGTTATGTATTTGACAGAAGTCGGGTTTTCATAAAAGTTATGCTTTCAACTGTGTTAATGAACTCTCATTGAAAGTTGTGTTTAAAGAAGGAGATGCCTTCAAAGAAATTTATTGTCTAAGTTAACTAAAACTGTAATTTATGTATATTTATATTTTTAAGAAAAGTTATGTTTCAATTTGAATAAAATTTATGAGTTCATTAAAAGTTAAATGGTTGAAAAAGATTATGAAATCTTATATCCGTTGATATATTGGTTGTATAGTTTGGTGAAGTTAACGTTAATAAATCCAAGAACTAGAGCTCAAGTACGTTCTAAAAATTGTATTCTCATTGCACTGCATTGAGGTGTGAACTCTAGCCTAAAATCTCATAATGATGTTTGCTTAATTATTTTAATGGTTATTAGGGTTAATTGCTATTAATAATGATATTTGGGTATAGGATTAGGTCAATATTCATTAGAGCTATTTTATTTAGAATTAGGGTTAGGCTCTTTTTAGAGTTAGAGTTAGGGCCTTTTTCCTTAAGGTTAAATGAAATTTTTATCTTAGAGAAGCTTTTTTAGACTTAGGTTTAGATTTTGAACTGGGCGACACTGGGTTAGGGAAGTTGTTTAAGGATTTCTTAAGGCGTTATTTTCTTAGGGCTATTTAGGTTTGTTTCCTTCATCCACATCAATTCGATGTGCCCTTCAAGACGCACCACATGCTCCAAGGGTGCCACTCGCCTCGTTCGTTTCCTTTGCGCGACGTGCCCTTCAGGATGCACCACGTGCTCCAAGGGTGCCACTCGCTTCTTGTGTTTCTTTTGTGCGATGTGCCCTTCAGGATGAACCACGTGCTCCAAGGGTGCCACTCACCAACTGGACTAATTGGTAGACATCTATAACCCCTGGATTCAACACTCCGCAAGGTGAACTTGTGGGAGACTAAGGGCTCTAAGGAATAAGGCCCCCGCCTTATTGCGCGCCCCTTATAATCATCGTGAGCGACTGTCGCAGTCTTCCCTCACGGCATCGTGGACCCTCTCGAACTAGGTAATCGTTAACCTACAGTTCGAGCCACGGCGGGAGTGCTAGTAGGCGGTGGCAGAGCTGCTGTCCACCGCTCTCCCTCAACCTCTCTGGAAATCGTGTGTGGCCCCTTTACTCCATATGTGAGTCTGGTCGCAAGCTATCGTCAGCCTTCATCATCAAAAATCGTGTCAGAACATGTCAACATCATATCATCAGATCAAAGAAATATCACAGTAAATAAATCAACCCAAATAGCACACTCCCTGACTCAATCCGGAGTCCAAGGGGTTCCACCGATGCCTCTGCATCCTCAAGGTCCAAAACCCTGCACACTCAATAAAACTGAGTCAATAGCACCTGTCTACATCAAATAGTAAAACATCATGTCGTCTATCATAACGCATCATAATCAAGTATAAATGTTTTAACATTAGAAAAGTCCAGATCACTTGCGAGCAAGTGTCCTCAAATAATAAGTTTTCTCAGTGCGCTAGAGCGGGATGTTACATACACCCCCTCTTGGCCTAAAATTAGTCCCGAATTTTCTCAGTATAAATGCCAAAATAAAAGTATCACAGTATCATAAGTCTATCTGTCAAACAAAAATGGAAACTGCTGGTGCATATCATATGCGTCCTCCCAGGTTGCCGAGTGCAGACTATAACTGTCCCACTGGACCTTGACATGATCTATTGTTCGACATCGTAACTGTCGAACGCGATGATCTAAGATGTGGACCGACTCAGCCGTGAGCGCTCCCTCGTCCAATACCTACAAGGAACTCATGTCAATCACGTGTGTAAGATCACTAATATAATGTCTCAAAACAGATACATGAAAAACATCGTGCATACGCCTCAAAGAATCAGGCAAGGCTAGTCGATAGGCCACAGGCCCCTTTCTCTCCACAATCTTGAAAGGTCCCATGAATCTAGGAGAGAGTTTAGCTCCCTTTCCAAACTTGATCATACTCTTATGCGGTTTAACCCACAAGAAGACTCGATCGCTGACCTCGTAACTACTGTCGACTCAGTGCGCGTCGGCATAACTCTTCTGTCGATACTGCGCTTCTTTAATCCTTTGTCTTATGGTTTACATTTTCTCTTCCATTTCTTGGATCGCTTCTGGTCCCACTAGGACCCTATCCTCAAGCCGATCCCAACTCAAGGGTGTCTGACAAGGTCGCCCATAAAGGAACTCAAAAGGCGCCATCTTAATGGTGCTCTGGTAACTGTTGTTGTAAGCGAACTCCACTAGAGGCAAGAATTCCTCCCAACGCTTTTGTTGGTCCGTCACGTACATGTGAAACATGTCTTCCAAGGTTTGGTTCATTCGTTCTGTCTATCCGTCAGTCTCTGGGTGATACGCAGTACTAAAATTAAGTTGGGTTCCCAAGGCCTCTTGGAAACTCGTCCAAAATCGTCCAGTAAACACCGATCCTCGATCGGATATAATCTTTTTAGGCAAGCCATGCAGCCTCACAATCTCACTGATGAAAACTCTCACTATGTCAGGTGCCTGATACGTCATACGCACCAGAATAAAGTGAGACTCTTCGTCAGAGTGTCTACTACTACAAAAATCAAGTCATGTCTCCTTGCCGTCAGTGGCAATCCAACAATAAAATCCATCAAAATAACTTCCCATTTCGTTTCCAGAATGGCATGTGGTTGAAGTAATCCTACCGGGTGTCTATGTTCATTCTTTACCTGCTGACACTCTAGACATCTGGCCAGATAGTTGACTATGTCAGCCTTCATTCCCTTCCATAAGAATAAGGGTTTAAGGTCTGCCCTCATCTTCGTGACTCCTGGGTGAGCCATGTAAACTGCTCTATGAGCCTCACTCAGGATCAACATCCTCAACTCGTCATTTGGCGGTACGTAAATCCGACCTGTAAACCTCAATAACCCATCGCTATCAAAAGAAAATCCCTCATATCATGGTACCATCATTGTGTTTTGTCCGATAAAATCCTCGACTTCTTTGTACCACTCATCATCATGTTGTAAGGTGAGAATCTTCTCACGTAGATTCATCTGAAGAGGCAACACCGAAAAGATGCGTGGTCTCCGACTCAAAGCGTCAGCCACTCAGTTCACTGATCCCTTTATGTAAGAAATCTCGAAGTCGTACTCGCTAAGCAATTCCGACCAACGTCGTTGTCGCGCGTTCAGGTCGCTTTGCGTAAAAATGTGTTGTAGTCCACAATGATCGGTCCTTAGTTCAAATTTTCATCCAACAAGGTAGTGTCTCCAAACCTTCAAGGCATATACGATGGCTAATAACTCCAAGTCATGCGTCGTGTAGTTTTCCTCATGCCTTCTCAGTTTCCTTGAAATGTAAGAAATCACCCGTCCGTCTTGCATCAAGACTCTGCCTAAACCTTCCTTGGATGCGTCAGTGCATACCAAGAAGTTCGCATCCATGTTAGGGACCTTTAGTATCGGCGTTGTCGTCAACAACTCCTTAAGCCTCCGAAATGCTTCCGCGCATTTCTCGGTCCAAACAAACTTCTTGTTTTTCTTCTGCAATTCCGTGATCGGATTTTCTATCTTTGAAAATCCCTCGACAAATCATCGATAGTATCCTGCTAAACCCATAAAACTACGCACTTCTGTGACATTCGTTGGCGCAGGCCAATCCATAATAGCCTCAACCTTGGCTGGATCCATGACGATACCTTCGTCGGAGATGACATGCCCTAAGTAGTGAATCCTCGATTGATAAAAAGAGCATTTGGACAGCTTCCCATACAATTTGTGCTCTCGCAGACACTATAGTACCAAGCGCAAGTGCTCGTCATGCTCCTCCATCATCCAAGAGTAGATCAAGATATCGTCAATGAATACTTGGACGAACTTGTCCAAGTACTCGTGGAACACCCCGTTAATCAAACTCATGAATACCCCTAGGGAGTTTGTCAATCCAAACGGTAAAACAATAAACTCGTAATGTCCAAATCTCGTCTTAAAGGCGGTCTTAGGGATGTCATCCTCCTTGATCTGTAACTGGTGATACCCGGATCGCAAATCGATCTTGGAGAACACCGTCTCACCCTTCATTTGATCGAACAGATCATCAATTCTTGGTAAGATATACTGATTCTTGATCGTAGCCTTGTTCAGTTGATGGTAGTCAATGCAAAGCCTCCATGATCCGTCCTTCTTTCGTATGAAAATAACCGGTGCACCCCAAGGTGACACACTAGGACGTATCAGTCCCAGGTCCAACAACTCCTTTAGTTTCATTTTCAACTCTTGCAATTCCGGGGTCGACATCCGATAAGGCATTCTTTCTATCGGTTCGGTCCCCGGTTTTAGGTCTATGGTAAACTCCAGTTCCCTTTCTGGCGGCATC
Organism: Picea engelmannii; assembly: GCA_009831015.1. NCBI lineage: Eukaryota > Viridiplantae > Streptophyta > Pinopsida > Pinales > Pinaceae > Picea > Picea engelmannii. The sequence continues at coordinate 525,947 of ML783497.1, read as the reverse complement.
CCAGGTAACTCCTCTGGAAATATGTCTGCAAAGTCCTTCACCACTGGAAGGTGTTCTAGACCTTTCGTTACTCCCTTTTCATTTAGCGCGAGGATTGCATAAAGCTTGCACCCCTTGCGCATACTTTTCTGTAGTTGTAAGGAAGAGACGAACCTCAGGGATACTCCCCGGTTCCGTCCTACAATCACATGTCTCTGTCCTTCATCATCGACCAAGCTCAACCATTTCATCTTACAGTTGAGTATCGCCTCATGCGATTCCAACCAATCTATACCAATCACGACGTCATAAGATCCTAAGATCGTGACGTACAGGTTGACCCTCGTGACAAACTCTCCTAGGTTAAGGGTACAGCCCGTAACCTTTCCTCCAACCTTTTGTTTGGCTCCAGAAGCCATCTCTATGAAGCTAAACTCATCCTGTTCGATTTCCTTTACCTTAATCCTTTTTAGCGCTACACCAGAAATGAAACTCTCAGTAGCACCTTGGTCTACCAAAATACTAAGGGTCTGGTCAGTGAAAATACTTGTCGTCTCGAGCACAGTCGACTGGTGTTCTGCCTGGCAGTTATTCACTGCCGCATGAATCCGATGGGCCTTGCCCATATCTCCCACGGTAGTGGGTCCGACTGATCCGAATGCTCTGGTCCTCTCCACAGGATAGTCGCGCTGGTAGTGTGGCTCCCCACATGTCCAACACCCCTTCTTTGGCCCAGTAGCCCTGGTGCCCGAAGTAGAAGATGACGGCCCACCGGCCTGGAATCCAGGTCTGTTCTATTGAACAGGCCTAAACTGCTGCTGCGGCGGGCGACGATGTTGCTGGTGTTGTGGTCCCCGATAAGGTGCCCGCTGCTAAGGCAACGGTCGTCTGGGTGTAGTGAAAGTGGATCCTCTCTGGAAGCCACGATATCTTGGCGTATGCCTCGCTGGTGTCTGATGCTGCGGGGTGCCAGATGAACCCTTCCGTGCGGGTCTTGCTGGAGTCCTGGTCTGACCCCCACTGATAATCTCCTCCTCTACTATGAGGGCCTTTTGGATAGCGTCGTTCAAGGTTTGATGCATCAAGATCCTAACCTTTGCATGCAGGATGCCGTTAAGGCCAAACACGAACCGGTTGACCTTGAGTTTCTCTATGTTAAGGTGCGGAGCATACCAGAGTAGCTCCATGAAACGTGCCTCGTACTTGGGCACCGTACGACCTCCCTGTCATAATGCGTTGAACTCATTGAGATGACACTCAACGAATTCCTCTGAAAGGTACCTCTCTCGGAACCATTCCTCGAACAGTTCCCATGACACGTCTTCAACAACCATGTTCAGCTGCGGCAGGAGCGTCTTCCACCATAGAAGAGCACTCCCCTTCAGTTGAAAGACCTCCATGCGGACCTTCATGTTGGAGGTATAATCGCGAAGTGCGAAGCACATCGCCATATTCTCCAACCATGCCTTAGTGGCTGCGCCATCCAGGGCACCAAAGAACTCGAGAAGTTTTACCTTCTCGAGTTCACGGTGAATGCTACCTGTAACGGTCAGTGCGCACGACAGAAACTCAGTGGGTGCCGGCACCCTGGCCTCGTCTCTATCCAATCGGCTGATCAGTGCCTCAGACATGCGCTGAAAGGACCTCATCATCTCGACCACATCTCCAACTGCTATCTGCTCCTGTCCGAGAAACTGCTTGCCTCCCTGGGGGTTAGACCCCTCAGGCGTGGATGCTACTGGAGGCGTCGCGCCTCCTCCCCTAGCACCCCATCGTCTGCCTCTGTGGCATCCTCTAACCATGATTACCTGCATGCACACAATCAACTCGATCAACAATAGTATAATAAAATCAACTCATGTCAATGAAATCCGTAGTGAATCCTAAGTCACAGTCGAACCTCGCTCTGATACCATATGTAGCGACCCTCCTCTTGCTACGACAACTCTGATAAAAGGTGCAATTTTTTTTTTTTTTAGGTGTGTGCACTCGTGTAAAATGGACGCAGATACACTTGACTCTATGTCGCCACCCGACGACTAACAAGACGCATCCACGATGACCACAACAAGAAGACATAAGGCGCACAACTGCAAGCATTAAACGACCATAGACCTAAGGAAGAATCCATAATGGTAGATTACTATTTCTGCACAGGAAAGCAGGGCGTTTAATCTTAGTCCTCTGCTCCAGAGAGAGAGAAGGTCAGATAGGCTCCTGGACGATTGCTCAGGCAGAAACTAGTAATCTCCGTCAGGTGTGTCGCAAGAGTGGAAACCCTGCCTTTAAAGGGCCCGAGACTCTTGATACGACACTGGATTCTTTACACGGATATAATCACACATACAGACTTACATACTCAGGATACAAGGAGGTGTCTACATCCTGCTAGACACAAGCATACCAAGTGCACATAAGTTTACTACCCAATACACCAATAGTTGAACAAGGACTACAATCTACCCTAGTCTTAAGACCATTCCATCGTGCAACTTATAGATCAAAATTTGTCATCTAGGTACCTTCTAAAATTAATCATTCCAGGACCTTATTGTGCAAGTATGTTCTCGACTGGGATAACATTTAACCAAATTATTGATCCATATTTAATCAAGAGTAATGACTAGATAAAGGTTTACATTTACAACAACCTTAACATTTAATTTAAGATTAGCGCAATAGTCTAAAATCCATTAACTCACGCATTTACTATAAATAAAATGAAGAGTTATGATTTATCATTAAACAACAAATGGCATTAATATATAATTATACTGTCATAAATAAAGAAACATCCTAAATCATGAAACTCAATTCAATTTTAATCCAGAATAACGAATGGTGACAAATTATCAATTAAAGCAGAATTTAACGTTTAATTTATAATTAAAGCAACGTTCAAAAATCAATTATCTCCTTCATGGGTTAACAAGGAACAGTTATGATTCATCGTTTAAAGCAACATTACATCAATCTAATATTAGAATGCCATAATAACGCAACATACTAAAATCATTAACTCATTCAAGTTTTAATCAAGAACCATTAACTCATATTTATATATGCAATATTCTTCCAATAGCTTTTCCTTTATGAATAAATTTAACATGCATAATAAAAGAACCATTAGAAAATGCAATGAAAAATAGAAAAACCACTAAAAATGTAATAACATATAGATATAATTTAAATTAAGTATGCGCATTAAAAACACCATTAAAAATTGCAATGAAAAATGGAAAAACACTAAAATCTAAAAATGTAATGACATATAAAAATAATTTGTTGGTATCAAATATTTCCTCGCTTATTCATTTACTTTTGTTACTTTAAATTCTCCTTAAATACACATTTTTACGTTGAGAAATCATAAACTTACCGCCTTCCGAGACCAGCACGGGTAAACGCAGAGATGAAAGGGTAGAATGCCGAGCCAACGAGGAAGATGCCAGGGGAGAGGAAATGTGTTGCTCATTTAAGGAAAAAAGTAGAGATAGGTGAAGGAAAAAATTGTTCAATTTGGAAACAACTCAGAGACCACGAGCTCAATATTGCTGGAGGCGCAACCCTGAACCTCACCAACCAGGAATCGACCGCAGGCTTGGGCCCAATCGTTCCTTCGACACACTCTTAGAAAAATTTAATAACATAGAACTAGATAAAATACAAGCCGAACGCCCAGGGTAAGGCACCCAAAAATGCAGAGGTTTTACACCAAAAACGTAGGGTTCTAAGGGTAAAATGCAGGTGAGTTTTCCCCCAATTGTTGGTCACGAATTACACTCAGAAACGTAGAGGATATACGGTTAATAATGCAGGGGCATATACGGTTAATAATGCAGGGGCTCTATTGGTAAAAACGCGGGCTCAGGAAGGAAAATGCTGAGCTTACAACCAACAACCCATGGCATGCAAAAACGAATGTGCCAGAAACCAAATTTCAGCAACAATTTACCCGACGAATTTTTTTTGGAACAAAATCACTGTAACCAAAATACAAAAACGAAATTGCCAGAAGAGTATTCTTCAGCAACAAATTCACATGGAAAAATTCCAGAACAATTTTACCAGAACATAAAGACAATACACTCAACGAAATTGCAACAAACTCAGGGATAAAATGAAAACGTAGAAATGTAAAGCAGCACGCAGTGAAAATTTCATTCTCCCTTTTCCCCCTTTGGAATAACAGCGGTGATATCTACTGCCGGAACAAACTCAGATCCAAAATCTCAAACAGGCCAGGAGTAATACTCATATTTTAAATTGCCAGGGAGGGTAACAGCACAAACTCAAACTGCCAGAACATATCAGAACAAAGATAGGTTATCCCTTTATACATGAGAAGCGACCAATGAAAAAAAAGAAGGATAAAATAATAATGAAGAGTAAGGTGAACGCAACTACATGGGCCAAGGAGGGTTTCTATCAGTCTAACATCGGATCCATTTACAACAATAACCATTCTACCCTACAAAATACAGGAGCGTACCTTGCCTTATCGCCCGCTTGATGACGTCCATGCACTCCTCATTGCTCCTACTCCATGCCGCTCCCGATCGCTGACCGTAGAGACTACACCGGTACCTCCCAACCAAACACTAGGGGTACTCTGATTCCCCCTTAGCCCCCCAAGCCGCAAAGGGGCCACACAAATCCAGAAGGTATACCTATTTTCCCAGCTCGCCTCCAAGGCTGAGCTACCACTCTAATCCCAGCTGAGAAAATCCCAACTCCTCACAAGCAATCAGTCCAGTCCAAATTCGGCAGCATAACGATACCTAACAGCCCATCCCCCTTTTCCCCTCATCCCCCTTTCTTTTATAGAGTTTTGAGCCCCACATTTTATTTGGGTAATCCTATTTGGGTATAGGATTAGGTCAAGATTCATTGGAGCTATTTCATTTAGAATTAGGGTTAGGCTCTTTTAGAGTTAGAGTTATGGCCTTTTTCCTTAAGGTTAAATGAAATTTTTATCTTAGAGAAGTTTTTTTAGACTTAGGTTTAGATTTTGAACTGGGCGACACTGGGTTAGGGAAGTTGTTTAAATATTTCTTAAGGCGTTATTGTTTTAGGGATATTTAGGTTTGTTTCCTTCATCCACATCAATGCGACGTGCCCTTCAGAACGCACCACGTGCTCCAAGGGTGCTACTCGCCTCGTTTGTTTCCTTTGCGCGACGTGCCCTTCAGGATGCACCACGTGCTCCAAGGGTGCCACTCGCTTCTTGTGTTTCTTTTGTGCGACGTTCCCTTCAGGATGCACCACGTGCTCCAAGGATGCTACTTTCCAACTGGACCGATTGGTAGACATCTATAACCCCTGGAGTCAACACTCCACCAGGTGAACATGTCAACATCATATCATCAGATCAAAGAAATATCACAGTAAATAAATCAACCCAAATAGCACACTCCCTGACTCAATCTGGAGTCCAAGGGGTTCCACCGATGCCTTTGCATCCTCAAGGTCCAAAACCCTGCACACTCAATGAAACTGAGTCAATAGCACCTGTCTACATCAAATAGTAAAACATCATGTCATCTATCATAACACATCATAATCAAGTATAAATGTTTTAACATCAGAAAAGTCCAGATCACTTCCGAGCAAGTGTCCTCAAATAATAAGTTTTCTCAGTGCGCCAGAGTGGGATGTTACATATATGAAACTATATGAAACTATATGCAACTTATGCAACTATGAAAGTATGCAACTATATGAAACTATGCAACTATATGCAACTTATGCAACTATATGCAACTATATGCAACTTATGAAACTATATGCAACTTATGCAACTATATGCAACTATGAAACTATATGCAACTTTATGCAACAACGAAACTTATGCAACTATAAGAAACTTATGTAACTATATGCAACTTTATGCAACTTTATGCAACTATATGCAACTATGCAACTATATGCAACTATATGAAACTATGCAACTATATGCAACTATATGCAACTGTGCAACTATGTGCAACTATATGCAACTTATGAAACTATGCAACTATATGAAACTATAAAAGAGAAGACTCACACCCCAAAGCATACCAAGATAACAATAATGGGATGCCAAGTATGATATGAATCAAGTAAACAAGGACCCCAATAATTTTTTTACATACAATAGAATCAAGTATATTCTCCAAGAAAAACATGGGTTCCCTAAATATTTGCTCGCTAACTTATCTTCTCATTTTTTTGAGGGTTGGTACCACAAACTTATATGTGCATGATAACTTATCTTCTTGCTTTAATGAGTGTAGGTACCACCAAATAGGTATCTATAGGATCTATATTCCTCGAGTGATGATCAAGATATACTAAGAGAGGTTGTAAGTGAGACGTGTTGTACTAGATCTACCGGTTCTAGATCAACTAGATCTGAAAAGGGAAGGAAAAGATTTTGTATACACATGCAATTTTTTATTGCCAACGGAGGGTCATGTAATTATGATGCTGAGAGAATAGGTGACATTGAGTTTCCCTTGAGGTATATACATCTAGTGCAACAACGGGCACCTAAGGAGGTACCTGAAGTGGACACATATTTCTTCATCAGTGGGAGGATGTATCACATTGCTCCTTCGTCCTTACATGGATTGGGGTTATTTTCCATGGATGGCATAAAGTTAGGCTATGGCACTATAGCTGAATTGATGGAGTATGTTAGACCATTATACAAATATAATCACTGGTTGATGTTGGTTTGATATACGCGAAGTATGTGGATATACGGTGTTGCCGCAAATTATATACAACTAGTAGATAACAATCAAAATAAAGGGGCAACTATGTATATTGACGGAAGGTCAAAATCTACTGGAAACATTGCGGGCTTTATAAATAGTACACGACCAGTGGCAACAAATAAAAAACCGAATTGCATATTTGAGGGACGCGAAGGAAATCGTATATTTGTATGTGCAACAAAAACAATAGTTCCAAGTGAAGAGTTGTTGATCGATTACAACTTAAATCGAATAGATGGAGGGGGTGCAGCTATGGGGGTAAATATATTACATACCCTTCAACTCAACCTTTGATCAATCATTGTTATAATTTATCGCTGCAATATTTCAATTTTTTACTGCATATATTCCATTTTGCATTATTTATTTTCTGATATTACTGCAATATTTCATTTTTTTAATGTTACAATTACTTTCATAACTCTTGTTGATTAATTTATTGTGTCAACATCTATCTAGGGTGACCGTGAGAAAACACTCACTACATATGTCCAGGGTGACCGTGGAAATGCACCCATTATGCCTCAGCGGGTAAATGTTGAATATAGTTACAACTTATGACTACAACAACTACATTTCTGAAATTTCATTATTTATTTTCTGATATTACGCAATATTTCATTTTTTTAATGTTACAGGTGAATTTCATAATTTTTTTTGATTGATTTATTGTGTCAACTTCTGTCCAGGATGACCATGGAAAATCACCTGTTGCATCTGTCCAAGGTGACCGTGGAAATGCACCCGTTGTGCCTCAGTAGGTAAATGTTAAATATAGTAACAACTTATGACTACAACAACTAAATTTCTGAAATTTCATTATTTATTTTCTGATATTATTGCAATATTTGATTTTTTTAATGTTACAGGTGAATTTCATAAGTTTTGTTGATTGATTTATTGTGTCAACTTCTATCCAGGGTGACCGTGAAAAATCACCCGCTACATCTGTCCAGGGTGACCATGGAAATGCACTCGTTGTGCCTCGACGGGTAAATGTTAAATATAGTAACAACTTAGGACTACAACAACTAAATTTATGAAATTTCATTATTGTTTTTCTGATATTACTGCAATATTTCATTTTTTTAATGTTACGGGTGAATTTCATAACTGTTGTTGATTGATTTATTGTGTCAACTTCTGTCCAGGGTGACCATGGAAAATCACCCGCTACATCTGTCCAGGGTGACCATGGAAAGGCACTCGTTGTGCCTCAGTAGGTAAATGTTAAATAGAGTAATAACTTATGACTACAATAACTAAATTTCTCAAATGTTAAAGTTCATCTCATTAATTTTATTCATCAATGTATTGTGCCATGGTCAACATGGGAAGGCACCCACTGAGGATCTTGGTGAGGACAAAATATTTTATTCCATTGACCCAATAGAAACTATCATGAAGGCCTTGAAGAAGGAAAACATATAATATTTAGGTTTGTTTCACAAAAGACCCCTGACATAGGAGGACAGGGCAAGAATTACAGAGCTACAAAATCTAATAACTAATTTTGGGGTAAGGGCCATCTTCACATTTTTTTATCAACTATGACAATTTCATATCCTTTTTTTTGTTTTATATTTTCTATATGATCTAATAAAGTAAATTTTTCCATTTGTAGGAGTTTTTAAACCCCGTGCCCCAGGAACCTGCTGATCCATCAACTGCTATAGGTAGCAGTGATGCTCCAATGCATCAAAAAAGTCGACATAGCAAAGTACAAGTGAGGCTTTTTTACACTCCTGAGGTTCCCCTCGAATCCATTGATGAGCATAATGATGTTGACCAACATGACACGCCAGAGAATTATGAGCCGGAGCCTGGGACTCCACATGACTCCATAGAAGAATGTATTGTAGATGGAGAGGAAGCTATTATGCATGGAACATAATGAATTAAAAGCACCAGATCACTAGCTCTCACCTTTCTGGTGGATGGCGCATGTGTTCTGATCAAGATTCATAGGATTGTAGGTATTTGTTAATTAATTGATTCATTTTTATCATGAAATTGAAATGGACATTTGTTGAGATTATTATAAATTAATGGATAACAAGTTTTTGCATGAAACAATGTTTTCTATAGAAACTTGAATGACAAAGCATTGGAGTTATTTGGCCCCACCATTCACACACAGTGGAATGACCAAGATAACAAAAAAAAAATATGAATTGATAGACCACATGGTAAACTTGTTCGGTAATATGTTCAACAAGAAAGTGGTTACAAAGTTAGCTGGGGAGAATTTAAAATATACCAAGGCCCAATATAGGGAGAAATTGCAATTAGACCTCAAGCATGAGCACCCTCCCATGGTTCCATAGAAAGAGTGGAAGGCCCTGATAGAGGATGCAAAGGAGAACTTGTTTAAAAAACAAGGAAGACATCCACGAGCGGGTCAAGCAAGGTACAACACATGTCGTATTATTAGTGAAATATGCTCATTTATGTTTCTCTTTCTTGTTTTAAGTAACAATTATGATATCTAATGTTTTTCAAAAATTCCATATATAGGCTACCTGACACCTCCAAAGAAACCAAGGCTAGAATGGAAAAAGCACGGGCAACATAAACTAGGCCAGGGTGGCTATGGAAAACTAAAAGCTCGAATTGTAAGAATTAAATGATTAATTGTGGTTAATATTTATTTAACAGTAGCGAACAAATATTTTTTTTTTTTATTGGTAATTTTAATGGTTTTATGCATTGCAATTAAATATGTTCGACACTGCTTCCACTGAGGAGGACCAAAATCTTGGTTACAAGCATGGTTTTAAAAGTGTGATTGAATATAGGAAATTCTTCGGGTAGACTCCAATCTCCCTAGCCACGCAGGTAAATAAAATGAATAAGGAAACCATAGTAGAATGCTTGTAAAGTCTATTCATATTTTATTATATCACCCTTAACTAAGTATTTATGTTTGTTTTCAAGCAACAATGCAACTGCAACAGTGAATCTAGTGGTATTCAGCAGACACCACATCATACAAGGGTGCACATGTCCAATGATAGTGGGGAGAAAAGCACCCATTCCGGTATGTATGCTTCAGAATTAGAAATATTTACTGTGATTGTAGATACTTATTTCCTGACTTATACTTATATATTATCTTCTTTAAATGGAAGAGCATGTAGCTCAGGAGGGTGAACTGCAAGAGGAACCAAGTGGACAAGAAATTAATGCACCAAACGTCACATCTACACAGACATGTAAAGAGAAATAGTGTAATGTTAATCAAAATAATGAATTAGTTTTTTCAATTATATTTCAACATATCAATATGATCATTTTCGTTGTTGCAGTTCACGCCCCTCCACGGATTCCTCGACGCCCTTCTCAGCGACTTACCAGAAGTATCGTACATGAGCATATGGAAACACAAACAATAGAAGGACAGGGCTCAATAAATACAATGTCAAAGGATGATTATGATACCCCAATTGTCAATTTTATTAATGTAAAAAAACATAAATCAAAGAAAAGTTAGATGTGTAAATTCATGACTTGTATTTGGATGTTTATTGATGTTTCTAGTATGAAACATTGTTTATATGAATTACATCATTATTCTTCAATGTTTATATGTTCATATGTTTTGATGACTATCCTAGTTATGCATGAATGTCTATATGTTTTCTATATAAACAAAATCATTTGTTGGGTATGGGGAATTGAGAGCGATGTCAGGGGGGGGAGGGGCCATATGAGCTTCCACCTTCATGTGGTTGGCCCCATTTAGTAGAGAATAACCTATTCCAAAAACAAAGAGAATTTCATTAAGGTATGCGACAACTTAAGTTTTTTCTAGACAATTTTACAAACTAAATGCCTGTTTATTTTCTTATATATTATTTACTGATATAAAGAATTTGTCTTTTATGATTCATGCAGGTCTTGGTGATGGAAATGCATCTCGTGGAAAACTCTTATCAAGTTGTATGGGCTAATGGATCTTTCAAAAGGACAATGATAAGGTAAGGTTTTTGACGTGTTATTTAAAGTAGGCTTTATACTAGTAAAAGTTCACAATCCTCTAGAAAGGATAGAATTGCATTTTTGGTAGACAAGCATCAATTTTTTTAACAAACTATGAATCATAGACTGTGGGAAAAACCTTTTTTTGTATTCTTACATTGACCAATATAACTATAAAAAAAAATTAGTACAAAATCTTAACCACACACACACACACACACTTATGAACCCTAAGTAAACAAATGAGAGAAGAGAAAGGGAGAATATGTACTGATAAGAGTGAATGAAGATAATAATATGAATAATGGAATGGAGAGTACACTCTATCCTAGTTGAATGATACTTGCATCCAACATGTCTCGTGCCATATTTTCAATCTCTCTCATTTGATCATAAGGGTATCTATAGGGCCTTATGTTGGCAGAGATACTACATGGTGTAATTTTAATGGCATGTTCAGAGATCTCATGAAAAAGGAAACCTTGTGGGAATTTCTTGAAACACCATGCCATGCTTATTGAAGTTATGTGTATCTCTAAAGGAACATTTCCTACTTTAAGTTGGGCTTCTATTCAATGAATATTAACAATAAATCCATTAACATGTTTTGAGGAGCTTCTCCATTTTATGTGAGCTAATCACTTGAATGGGTAGAGCCTTTAGGCCATTAATTCCCCATGGTTCATGGAAATTGTGCCCAATGATTTAATCCATTGAACCCCCAAAACAACCCTTTCTATAACAATGGTGTAAATGAAAATTGATAATTTGTAATCTATTTAGTTTAATGTTGTGGCATTTTCCTCCATTTACAATCACCACTTGAAAGTTTATAAATGGGTGTGTAGCACAATTCAGTTTGTATAGCATATTTTTGTTAATGAAGGTGTGGGTACTACCTAAGTTGATAAGGACTATGACATTTTGGTTGTTTATGTATCCTACAATTTTAACGGTTTTAGGCATGTCGATATCTTCCAAGGAATTCATCAATATGGTGTAAAAATTTGATTCATTATTTAATGAGCACTCAAACTACTCTCACAGATCCTATTGAGGTTCCTTGTCATCCTTGTCATTATTCTTGAGGTGAATAGTATTTATTTGAAACATTTTTTCCACCAATATCATTTTTTATTACACCCAAAGCAAAATCCCTTAGCTTGTATCTCTTCCATTGCCTTTATCATGATTATGGTGTGCTTATGCATTTTTGTGTTATTTAGAACATATCTATCATTACTTCATGCCATGGATCCTATGAGAGACTTATTCTTATATACATTATTAGATTCAATATAACAAGCTAACTTGATGGATTTGACCATAATAGTTGGGACCTATATTCTAATTTAAATGTTGAGTTACATCATTTAAGCCATGAAAGTAAAGGCCCTGTTAGAATCTAGATATGCACCTTTCTTTTTTAGGCACTAACTATTGAAAAAGTTGTAGATCCAAAGGTTTTTCTTCTATAACATTGCATGAGAATGATGGGGTCCATTAAACCTTGATTTTGTCGAGGTTTATGTTCATTAAAAGTTTAAGATATCTATTTTTCCTTACTTCTAAATTAAATGGATATTTGTTGGATGATAAAGGCCTCATCACATAATCTTTTTGTTGAGAGTGAAATGACAGTATGGGTATGCACTCTTAAAGTATTCATACTCCTATGAAATCCATCTAGCGTCCACGAGGATGATATTGAATATGGATGACCTAACCTATCGTCGTCAATAAGCCTAGCAATTGTATGATCTAGATAATTGTCTGAGGTTTGTGCCTATTGGTTGGATGTCATTTGGTCATGTACGAGCTAGCTACTTGTCCAAGGTCTGTACCTATTGGTTGGCAGGAAGTCATATGCATATGAGTTACAACTCTAAGTCTCTTTTATATTACTAAGGCCTATTGTCATTCGTGAAGCCTAGTGTGCCAGCTACATACCTACCATTGAAGGGAAAAATAACTTATTAAAATTAATATTTTATTTCTCCCTTTCATGTCATGAGTTTCTTATTGACTTGTTGGCTAGAAAAACCAACAACAATATTTTGAAGCTCAAAAGGGTCACAACTTGGAGCCTAAAAGGATCATCCAACAATCTCTTTCCATATGCCAAAACCTCAGTGCCAATCATATCAGATAAATATTTTTATCCCTACAAACCCATAATGGATTTAGCCCTTTGTAATACCCTAACTTCAAAAGTCTTCCCACAAGCCCAACACCTTAAGATACATTGAATTTTGTATATTTCTTAGGTTCATATATATTAGAGGATTTCTCCCTTTATGTTTCCACCAAATTCCTTAATCATCCCACATACCTAGCACTTAGTTCTTCATTAGATTTTATATTATTTTTAGGTTCATTAAGTTAGGAGGATTTGGTTCTCTATGCACCCTAGTACAAAATCCACCTATATACTTGACTCATGAAATTATATTTATTCCATATTACTTTGGGTCCATCAAAATAAATGAGGAAATTAAGGATTGAAACTCCCCATGCTCTCATTCCCCAAATTGTCAAGCGTCCTTACACGTGGTTGAAGGGAATAAGATGTGTTTTGTGTAAAGGGGAACATGTAAATGTTCCACATTGTAGGGAATTTTTGTTTCAACAAGAATTAAATCCTTATATGGGTGCCTAGTACACAAGACAAATGGAGAAGAAATGGAGGCTCTTTTATTGATTTGGTTTACTCATCATGATGCATTTGAATTGAGATCCTTGGAGCATGTATTCATTGTCTTTGTAGGACCTTGTTTGGTGGAAATATTTGGAAGAACAAGCCTAGCTTGGGATTCCTTAGGGCTTGAAGCCCACAGGTTGGATACTAGGGCCCACACACTAGATGATGATGACATGCCTTTGGAGGCCTAAGAGACACCTTGGAGGATATCACCTATCCGCTACAATCCAAACAACTTTCCTTTGGAAGCCAAAATGTCACCTTTGAGGGCTTGACGTTACCCTAGGTCTAGGGTTTGGTGGTGATTGGATACACTTGTCCTTTGGAGGCCTAGAACACTCATATCCAACTCAACGAATTGACCTCTTGGAGGCATATGTGTGGCAATAGCAATATAGAGTGGAGGAGTTAACTTGTTCAAGCTTTCTTTTAATTCAATCTTGCTCCCTTCATTTTATGCACCTTGATATAGAGTGGAGGAGTTAGCGTGTTTCCTTCGCAAGTTTTCTTTTAGTCTAAGAACCTATTGACTTGGAGTGGTGCACTTATTAAGTGTATAATATTCAAGTTGATCACCCCAAATTCATTCCACTATCAGGAGGGAAGAGGGGTGTTCCACAACAACCCTGGTTCAATCGAGAGGCAATTGCACATTAACAATAAATTTGGTTTTCTAAGGAATTTTTTGTTGTTGTGTCTATCAACTATAAGATTTTTCTATCCAATAGATATCCCATTGTCATATGACACCATGCTCAATAAAAGACTCACAATATTTTTAGCTCATCCGCTCTTTTGATTGCTTACTAGATTCACAATATTTGACTTGCAAGTTTTGTTGAGATTATGTAAGCAATTTTCCTTTTCAACTTATGAGCATAAAACCCCAAGTCTAAGAATGGATCAATGAATATGTTAGCCTCTAAAAATATTCCCATGTCCAAAAAGCATTCACAAAATTCTTCAAAGATAACTATGTTTTTTACGATGCATTTTAGAAGTGTTATTTATTGATAATCATGTATTGTTTTCCCTTGAGAAAGAATGTACTACACATTCATCCATGTTGCATGGGGTTGATCACGTAGAGACCTTCCAATTACCATAATAACAAGTAGTAACCCTTTGCGTTCTACTATTGCCTATAATGGAATTGTTTCTAATTTGTAGCATTTGATTTAATGAAGGAACAATTAACTCTTTGAATATGTTTTAATTTGATGTTTTTGTAATGGATTTATGCTTAAATGCACAAAAGAATAAAATGGGCATAACATTTGGCTCTCTCAAAAATGATAATCCAAACTAGCATCGAGAATTCATCTCCAATTTGTTTGCCATACACAGATAGTTGTTTTTCTTTTGTTATTGCATTGGTGCTCTATACATCAGTGATTACTCACCACATTGTTGCCTATCAATTTCAGGTATCTGTCAAGGAGTGCTTGCTCTAAACATGGTGGATGGAACAATACATCGTTTTTGAGATTTATCCACAATTTTAGCCACAGGGATAATTGGTTTGTTTATTGAACTGAACTCATATTTAATGAACTATTGAAGAATCAACCTTTTAAAATACTGCCTTTTGTGTATACCCTCACAAATATCTATATTTCCATATTTACATGGCTATGGCCGTGCTTATTTCTCCGCAACTTCAGATCATACATGCACTGGAGATGGAAGTTCTATTGTTGCGCATGTCAAACTGCCTCTACAAGTCAATGATTATGTTTTTAATTTTAAATACTTGTGATGAAAATATAATAAATATTGAATATACCATTTTCGGCTTGACTCAAATCATTTTCCTTCTTTTCAGGATCTTAAATTTGTCCAGTTTCATCCTACAGGAATATATGGTGCAGGTTGCCTCATCACTGAAGGCATTGAATTCCTCATTGGATTACATTTGTTTGCAGATTTCATTGTCATTAAATAAAGAATGATGGCCCATGAAATCAATAGCATATTAATTATATAGTATAGAACTTCATAGCATGCTTCTAATTGAATCAGTAATGTGAATTTAGACGATGCAAGGCATAACCAAATTTCTTCTCTGGCAAAATATTCTTCTGATGCAGGTTATAGATAATGGAAATGCATCTCAATCATTGATTGTGTTAGTTAATAAATTCTAAGTTGGTTTCTTTAATTTGTCAATAACTAAGAGAATAGAGGAGTTAAATCCTATGGACTATTTAATACAAATCAAAGATAATAGTATTGGAAGTTTTATGAGAAGAGGTGGTGATGGTGTCTCCCCTTCTCAGTCCTTGCATAGAGTAGTTGTAACAGGGCTAAGAAATCCCTACCCATCCTTTACGGGTTAGTTTGGAGGCGAGCTCGATAGAACCAAATTCCCTAAGGGTTGTTTTGAAAATGCAAAGAAGAATCCATGATTAGAAATCACCTCAACATGGGTTGGGACCCACTTGAGGGATATATATCATATGAAAGACTATGCGTAGTTTAGTTTGTTATTGGGATATGGTCTCAAAGTGGACCCTATGCTGGTGGATTTATGTTAAGTAACAGGTTAAAATGATCTGATGATCTCAAGCATTGTGTTAAAGGTTTCTTCATAGCCATCTTTACACATGTCACACTCTAAAGATTGTGAGTGAATCTTTACACATACCATCTTTAGCTGATCTCAGTGCTCAATGATTTTTAAAGAGATTCTTTGTATTCTTTTATCTATTTTAATACAAGATAAGAATGGTGCACTACTTGGCGTTTATTTGTGCTTTTCGAGATATATTTTCATGCACATGTTGGGAACTTTCTCTTGACTGACTTTCTTGTTCATGGATGAGGATTAGACCCATGAAAACTAGGTGTAATCTTCTGGACAAATTTAACATGCTTTTAGGGTTTTTGAGGTGATGTTTCATGGAACATATTATGGGTCTTAACATATTCTTGGATAATTTTCTGGATGGTTCCTCTCTCATTTACAAGAGAATTAAATTTCAGAGAGATAGGGGGATTAGTTATTTTTTAGGCCTCCCACTTCTTGCACTTGCACTTCAGTATTCCACATTCTACTCCCTCTCAAGTCAGATTGGACACTTGGTCTGAACGAGATTATTCAACAGTATACAACCCACCCACTATAATTTATAAAAAAATCCTTTCTTTTCCAACATATATACCCTAGATTATGTTTGGCGTTCCCTTCCCTCGTTTTAGGGGTATGCTAGTATTACGACACGACCATTACCTAGATTTTGAACCTTTTGGACATTGTTGCAACTCTCGCTCCAATACTAGCGCAATCAAATTGGTTGATTGTAACATATATGGATTGTACCTATGTGCCCATGTCTCTATGTTCCCATGTCTCAATAGCTTGATAAGAAAACAAATATTAGGCCCATGAATTCTATCCTAACCTTGGAATTATAGAAAGAAGGGTTATTTTTTATCAATAATTGTTTCTTTTCTTTGTAGGCTGACTGATCGAAATAGCCTCAAACTAGATATATTCAAGTGCAGATACACGTTCATTTTGGACATAAAGACTGGAGTTTGGGGAATCTTCATATTCGACGGCATGACCCCGAAGGAACGGGAGGAACAATCCAACCTGGCTACCTTCATATGGAGGGATCCTGGAAAAATCAATGCAATGAGTTCACAGGCACGAAAGTGGTCCTTTGTATATTTGATTTCTTGATACCACATACCACCATGAACAGGCTTTTAAATGAACAAGCTCGTAAATACACAGGTTCATTCCTTGAGTGTATATGCTAAAGCCATATTCAATTTTTTTTTTTTAAACCTACAGAAGGTGTGGCAATAGAGACATAAGTTCGTCGCAAGCCATTGATGAGTTTTTTACTCTACCACGATTTTTATTCACAACTTTCCATGCTTTTTCATCGCCAGTATGCCATCTGCGTTGTAAGCAGTTGGTGGGTTTTTTCTCTGCCACGATGTTTCATCGCTATTTCCATGATTTTTCGTCGTAAGTATGGCATATGCGTCGCAAGTTATTGGTGAGTTTTTAACTTAGGCATGCTTTTTTGTCCCTATTGCCACGATGTTTCATCGCTATTGCCATGATTTTTAAGGTAAACCTATCTTTAGGATGTTGACACGTGGTAGCCTTATTTCGTCGTTGTTTCCACGAATACCTGGTGCATGGATATAGCAATGAAAAAAGTTCCACGAAAAATAGTCTTTGCCTTTGTGGAAAGTGCGACGGATATGTGTGGCAATAGCAACGAAAAACTATGGCAAATTTGGTCATATGTAGTAGTGATTGGGCTATAGTTTGGCAAAGGTAGATGCTTGATTTGATTGAGAATGAGGGCTTCAATTGCCAAGTGTTCGCCTTATGACATTCATTGTTGGAAGGGTGTGTAAATGGATGGAAAGTGGTTTTTTTCTTGCTACTAGAAGAGAATTTAATAGTGCATGATCCAATTTGGGAACCTATTAAACAACTCATATTCAGACTTGAGAATAAAAGCATTTCTCCTATAAGGATAGATTGGAGTGAGATAAAATGTTTGGAGTTAGTTTTTCTATGCCCACCTTACATTAGAGGACAATGCCTTATCCTACCTATTTAGCACATAGTACTTGATTATGATTTGACTTGGTTTAATCTTGGCCATCGCTTGACATTGAGTTGAATTCAATGTGTTGTTGATCTAGTTGGTCATAGATATACATGGATTAAAACCTTCTCTGATTAACATCTTAGTCATGGTGGTTGTGGAAATCTGTGGTTGTAACCACATTTCCATTACATAAGATATAGATTAATGTAGACATGGTCTTTGGGTTCAAATAAATTGATATAGTTTGGAGCTCGAGCTTTCTATTATAGAGTGTCGCAACAAAATATAGCTCGCCCATATGATGTAAAGTCCCAATAATCAAGGGGATAGTTTCTACAAATCAAGAAGGCTCCCCATTGTCACCTTAGTATCTCTTCCTCTCTTCTTAGGTTGGATCTTCTCCACCTGAAGGGGGGTATCCCTAAATAATATTGCTAAAGTTATGGAGCGTAGATATTAGGTGATATAAGAAGAGTAAGCCTTAACATAATGTATGGTTGTTGTAGTATATGAAATGGGATGAAAAAGGAAATGTGAAAATGACTATATATGAAAATGAAAGAAAATAAAATGGAATGAAAATATATGAAAGGAAACCAATGCCTATCAATCATTTGTTAATGAAGTCATAAAGTACTACATAAATGGAAGGATTTTTTCACACTCACAAATACTTCAATGAAGGACACTAGTGATGACAGCCTTTGTTTTCCACCTTCAACCACCTAATGGTGAAAAATTATTACCTTAAACCACCTAATGGTGAAAAATTATTTGATGCTTTCACCTTTTAAATTATATGAACTGAAGGAAACATAATTAATGTTTGTGACATTTACCCGTAGAGTGCTTGCTGGAAATTTATATCAAATAAATATTCTAGAAACCTAGAAGGTGCTACTCATCCACAAAATATAAATGTGTTTGGTTATTTCTAAATTATTAATCCAACTCTATAATAAATTTATTAGAGGAATGACAATAAACATAAATAAAATATCAAGTAAATCAAGAGGGAAAAATGATCTATAAACTGTTGTGGATATTCCACCAGAACATTTCGTCACAACAAATCTGATAAATAAAGCTAAAATCTTCACTATGAAGGTTAAATTCTTTTAGATTCTAGAATATTTAGTTATTGATTTTCTACTTATGAATGAAATAGATAAAATGCGTAAAATAGAGAACAATAAAATACAATCAAACACCATCCACCAAATAAGACAAATATTTTCTCTGGGAAACCCTTATGGGAGAAAACCCAACTAGAAGGTGAAACTGCCCTACTCTCTTTTCTCTGGTATGGAAATAATGCAAGTACAAAGGAGAATGCACTCTCTATGGAGTTACCTAAGACCTGTGGCCTATTAGGATTATACAGAACATTAACCCCCCTCTGTTATTATTTCTAATTTCCCAGTCCAAGTTGTTATGCTCCTCTATGGAGTAAAATATAATAACATAGAATGGAACCCCTTCTCCTCCTAGTGGCCCAATATTTAACATAGCTTGATATCCATCTAGGGGTAGGGTTTTGAATTCCTCAACCCTCAACTGTGATAAGGTCTAGGACCTTCTAGAATCTTCTTGAAAGTACTCATGCAGCTAGTCACATATGCATGAGTAATGGTTGTTGGCATGGCATCCTCTCGTACCATGGTGGTCAACACAATAGGTCAACTTGTGGGAGGCATAAGTTTTGCATACGATCTTTGATTGACATGATTTTTGCACCGTTGGAAAGGTAATGATGTGTATAATATCATCATGAGGTATTAATGAAAATAGGGAAGTTTTGACCCCAAATTGTTTTGTTTGATGCTTCAACATGGCTCCAAAAGATTTCAAACACCAATTTTCCAAACTAGGACCTGCCATTAAGATGACCCTGCAAGCTGATTCCTCCAATTGTTTCCACTCTGAATGCATCAAGATAGATGAAAATAATATAATGATCCAATCCATATCATACCTCCCCATTTAGAGAGGCTTTTGGTTCCCAAAATATTTATTGAATGAGGTGAGGAAATTTTTCCTCTACCTTCTCCCTGGAGTACAACTTTTCTTTGCTTCGAAGTTGTCCTTTCAACCCAAATGTCCAAAGGTCATGCTGCCACTATTTTGTAGTTCTAGACTGCTTCTGAAAAATTGTGTCCTCTTCCAACTCTACTTGAGCATCTAGTGTTAAATCCTCGATGGAAGGTAGGACCTGCTCTGCCTTCTGATCCAACATGGAGGGCTCATAGATTTTGAGATTATCCACATTCACTATTGAGTAAATGTTCATGTATGGGAGTATACTGAGTCTAGAAGTGTTATATCCCACCTTTTCTAATACCTCAAAACAACCGTATCATAGAGCCTTAATATTCTTACCATGACCTTATATTCTTTCCTTATTCAGCTGTAACTACACTCTGTCTCCAACTCTAAATGTTTTCTCTATTATGTGTTGGTCATGTCTACTCTTGTACTTTTTCTATGACTTATTTAGTGCCTCCTATAATTTCAAATGGATCTGCTTGATCTTCTCAATGAATTTTTCTATTTTTAATGCATCTTCTATGAGCTCCACCCTCACTCCTTATTGTCCATATACAACATCTAAGGGTGAAGGTGGAAAATAACTAAAGACAGTTTAGAAAGGTGGCTTATCTATAGAAGTGTGGACTACTTTGTTATAAGAGTGTTTTATATAGATCATATTTTCATCCCAGGTATTCAGATGCTTCTGATTACAACCCCTCAAAAGTTGCAGCAAATTCATGTTGACTACTTCCATCTACCCATCTGTCTATGGATGGAATTATATATACCTATTGAGATTAGTGTCCAAAGGCACTCAGAAATATTATGTCCCTGTCTAAGATGATGCTCCCTGGTATCCCAAAGGGCACCCAGACATGTTCAAAGAAAACGTTTGTTGCTTCTTGTCCAACAGTCTTTTTACAAGGCATGAGAATGCACATTTTGTTGAACCTATCAACTAACACAAATAGATATTCATGTCCCTTCGTAGTTGTTGGAAAATCTCCCACAAAATCCATGGAAATATTTTTCCAAGGTGAAGTGGGTACAGGTAAGGGATGGTATAGACCTTGCTTCTTGTTACTGGGCTTGGTGGTACAACAAAGTATACATCCTCTAATACATTGTGCTACATCTTCTTTCATTATGGGATAGTACATGTACCTTTGTAAGTTAGCAACTATCTTCTCAACACCAAAATGTCATATAACCTTGGAGGTATGAGCCTCTTTGATCAGTTGAAATCATTCACCTTTAGGGACATGAAGCTTGTCGAGCTTGTAGAGTAAATCATTCTAGAAATGTTAGTAGTCCTTGTTGACACCTTATTCTATAAGAATTTATCCTTGTAGCTACTGAAACACCTCCCTAAATTCCTCATCTTATGTGTATGCCTCTTTGTATGCATCATGGCTAAAAGGCTCCATGTACATCAGAGTTCCCAAAGATTTAATATTGGATGTGGGTGGTCGTGAAATCATTTCTTCCAACTTGTTAGAGATACCCTTATTATACTTTATGACCAAATGAATTTTTTGTAAGAGCCCCATCCATTTGTAGTTCCTAGTTTGATGTAACTTACTCTGGGCTTGCAAATACTAGAGTGGTTGGTGATCTTTGTGGATGATGGTCTCCCTTCCCATCATATAATGCTTCCACTTTTTGACAGCTTTTACCAAGGCATAGATCTCCTTGTCGTAGATAGGGTAGTTTAGGACCACCAAATGAAATACTTCAGAATGATAGAAAATATGCCTTCCTCCCTACATCAGGACTGCTCCGATGGCATACCCATTGACATATGTCTCCACTTCGAAGGGATTCTACAATTTTGGTAGTGTGATCAATGGTGCTTGAATGATATTTATTTTAATCTCATCAAAGGTATTCTCTTGGTTCTTCCCCTACTGCAAACAATTACTACTTTATTTTTTGTGTGGAGTGGTGCAACTACCACTGAAAATGAAGATATGAACTTCTGCAAGTTCTGTGCTACCCCAACAAAGCTCCTAACTTCTATGCAATTTGCAGGAATTGGCCATTTCATGATGGCCTACATCTTGGAGGGATCTATATTGCACTCACCTCCACCGATCACATACCCAAGATACACCAAATACTATTGAGCAAGCTCACATTTCTTGAGATTGGAAAACAAATGGTGCTTCTTTAGGGTCTCTAACACCTACATAAGCTGTGATATGTGCTCCTCCTAGTAGCACTATAAACCAATATATCATCCAAATAGACAATAATAAATGAATCTAGATAAGGGTGTAAAACATCATTCATTAGTCTCATAAATGTAGCCGATGCATTGCATAAATCGAATGGCATAACCAACCATTAATAAAAACCTTGCCTTGTCTTGAAGGTATATTCTAGGTATCTTCTTCTTTGAATCATACCTGGTGATATCCTAATTTCAAATCCAACTTAGTGAAGTACTCGACATGCTGCAACTGGTCCAGTAGATCATTGATTCTGGGTAGAGGGTATCGATTCTTCAATGTAATCTTGTCCAATTACCTGTAATTGATACACATTCCCCAAGTCCCATCCTTCTTGGGAACAATTATGATGGGTGACCCACAAGGTGAGGTACTTGGCCGAATCACACCTTGATCCAATAAATGTTTCAACTGCTTTTGTTAGGGACCCAACGTCCCTAACCCCGCATGTAGGTAGAATAATATATTTTCCATGTAATAAAGGACGATAATAATAAATAAGGCCTAGTTAATAATGTGAATAGGTCTAATGTAAGAAGACTTAATAGAAGTTTCCACTTCTAGAAAGATCTTCCTCTAGATTGTTCTTTTGAACATAGATTTAGTATAAATAGGAGTAGAAGGCATGATAAATATTTGTCTTGAGAATTATTGTAATAAAGAGTTTCTCTACTGAAGGTTTCCCCCTCGAAGAGGCAAGTGAACATTTATTTCTATTAATAAAGGTATCATATTTGGTGTTTTGGTTCTCTACATTTTGTTGTTCCACTAGTATTTTCTTCACTATTTCTATTTTATGCTTATTATAATAGATATGGTACCTAACAAGTGGTATCAGAGAACTTTCCTCTGGGGAAACTGTGGGATTTTTTTTCTAAGTTAGAGACATGTACTATCAACGTATTTAAAAAAAAAAAATATGTTGTTCAATGGGTAAAACTACGGTGGAGAAGACTACATGCAGGAAATACAAACAGTTTCACAAGGTTGTCTAGAAACCAAAGTTTCACCTTCTTGTAAACCTCTATAACACCCGTTGATACCCTTCGAGTAGTACCACATCATACATAATATGTACACGACCATCACTCTCACGTACTGTCAGGTATATCGGTAGTCCCCTAGGTCTTCTGAAACAACCCTAGATCAGACGATCGACCGCATGATTTCTATAGTGCCATCGAGCACAACACTCGGGAAGATACTCTCTAGTGCATGTGTATTCAAGTAGTATTTCTAAGGGTACAATCGAGCTTCCTTAGTTGGTGCCCTGAGATATTGGGTTGATTACTACTATTCAACGTCACACGTATATTAGAGAGCTATAACACAGGGATAAACCTTCTCTGTGAGAACCCTGAAAATACTAACCAGGGGGAACATACAAAACAAGGAACAAAAAGGATATTTTGGTTGTGCAACCTTGCCCCTACATTCTGGTTGCAAAATTACTACACATTTTTTCCTATTAAGAATTATGGAATTCCGACACTACAATATTATTCAAGTTAGAGTATAACTCTACAGAAATAAAAAAAAACATGTTTGGGTCCTACCACACCATTATTTGAGACCTATCCCATTGGATTCCTCTCTTCTCCCTAATCATAATGATACCTATCATTTTTAATCCTTTTTTTTCGAATGGACCCATCCCCTTTACGTCACCCTTATTTCCCACTTACTCCATTGGCTTCCTATGGTTTCACTAATCATAATGGTATTTATCACTTATCTACTTTATTTTTCATGGACCCCCCCTTATCCCCAAATGGCTCCCGCTCACCAAGACAAAACCAATCATATTCTAAATTCTAACATCTCTATCATTGATGCCAAAGTGGACTACATCTAGGAACAACTCAATAGTCGAATTGAAAAACTCAATTCCATTCTCAAATAATTCATTAACAACTTCCACGGTCCTTCCTCCTCTGACCCGCGCCTCCATGTTGAAGGTGTTGACTCCAACCAACCTCTGCACTCTCATTCCAACTCCCGACATCGTGACCCCTGTCTTCACAGAGTTAAGGTGAACAAATTTGATGTCTCGGATCCAACATCCTGGGTCACTAAAATGGAACACTAAATTTCCCTACATGGCATTACTGATGAGTGGACCAAGCTTCATTACAATGTTCTCTATTTGGATCTAGAATGATGGTGATGGTTGCAATGGCGTAGAAATGCACACCGAGGGTATGTTTCTTGGACACAATTTGTTGTTGAGTTGTATGAATGCTTTGACACATAAACCCACCATTTAGGCCATCTGACCAAGTTGAATCAGTCTGGAACAATGGAAGATTTTATCATTTCCTTTGAGAACTTTGATTTCTGAACGAAGGGCATGATAGATTCCTTCTTCTGGGAATTCTTTATCAGTGGATTCAAGGATGAAATCTGAGCTCAGGTCCTCATGGATCACCCCTAGACTTGGTTGGAAGAAACCAAATGTGCCAAGGAGCCACAATAGGTCATCTTTTCCTTGAGCATAAAACCCACTTTTGGACCCACCCTAAACCCCCAAATCTTTCCCCTCGGGACACTCCTGTGAAGGTCCAAAAATTAACATAAGCAGAAATGGATGAACACAAACTCAAGGGTCTTTTCTATAATTGTGATGATAAATACTTTCCAGGGCATAAGTGTAAATAATATAAACTATTATGGTATTTTTGGAGGATGTTTCTAATGAATATGTTGAGGTTTCACCTGAGGAAGCGCTACCCCAAGAAAATGATCTTAAGCCACCCTCATATCCTCCCAAAGTTGAATCCCTGATTTTTCTAAATGCTCTCACTAGATTTTATGCTCCCCAAACCCTCAAGTTAATTGGATACATTAAGCACTAAAAGTCAGCATCCTATTTGAAAGTGGAAACACTCATAATTTCATTCACCACCTCCTTTCCCAAGAGATCATTTTTTGTATCCATGCGGTCAATAATTTTCAAATTATGATTTCCAATGGTGGTTCCATGAAATGTGGGGGGTGTTGTGAAAATGTGCACTTATAAATTGGCTAGTGTCACTTGAAATTTCACGTGTTTTCTATTGACATGGGTGGTTTTGACATTGTACTTGGTGTTTAATGGCTATGCACTCTCCTCCCCATCACCATGTATTTTAAGTATTTAACCATGTTATTCCAATAGGAGGGGAAACAATATAAATTCCAAGGCATTACAACGGGCTCTCCAGAGATCATTAGTTCCCACTGCATGACAAATTTACTCAAAAAAGGTCATTCTGGTATCATCTCCCAACTCCATTCCATTCAAGCAGTTAAGACACCCTTTGTGCACCCCAACATCCAATCTATCCTTTCCCAACACCATGTTGTTTTCCAAACTCCCCAGGGCCTCCCCCCCTCCCGCGACGACCATGACCATTCCATTCCTTTAATCCTGGGTAGTGTTCCTCCCAATGTTCTCCCTTATCATCATCCCTTTGATTAGAAAAATGAAATTGAGAAAATTTTCGAAGAGTTGCTAGAAGCGGGTGTTATCCATCATAGTACCAGTCCTTATTATTCCTCGGTATCCATGGTCCTCAAGAAGCAAGGCACTTGGTGCATGTGTCCTAATTTTTGTGCTCTCAAAAAACTTACCATGAAGGAAAAATTTCCCATTCCTATCATATATGACCTTCTATATGAACTTAGTCGGGCTCAATACTTTACTAAACTGGACCTACGTTCTGGCTACCACCAGATACATATGAAAGAGGAAGACATTCCCAAGACTTCATTTCGGACTCATGAGGGTCACTATGAGTTCTTGGTGATCCTTATTTTATGAGAAGAACGAAATGAATACATATTATTATCAAAACTAAAAACTACCAATGGAATGTACTTTCAATGAAAAATGCCAAAATGAGCTATTTGGAATAAGTGGGAGGCCACAAAAATCCATCTGGATCAATCCTACCCCCTTAGGAATCTATGGTCTCCATTGTGTTCAGTGCCCCCATTAGATGAGGAAATTTCTGTTGAATTTGGCCCCGGGTGAGCCACTTGTTTTGGTGTAGGAGTTGCCCTGCTTTAACAACTCGATAAAGCTCGTTCCTTTGCTGGTGAGTGCCCATGACCTGTTTGTCCACAATATGATCATTGGATTCCTATTTTATGCATTTGGGGTTGAGGTCTGTTGGTTTTAGTTGTTCTTCTATCTCTGAGGTGTCCAATAATGGTGGGAAATAAGGTCGAAGGAGATCCACGTTGAACACTGGGTGCAGGCCAAGCAAAGGAGGAATGTTGAGCTCAAAAGCATTATCACCCATAGCCTTGGTGATGGTTTACGACACATAATGGAGTGGGCGAAGCTTCCGATGGGTTATACTAAGGTTTTCTTTCTGCAAATGCAACCAAACTTTGTCACCCACCTGAAACTTATTTGGCACCCGATGTTGATCATGGCGTTGCTTGTACTTGTCATTGGACTTCTATAAGATATCTTGAACCTATTGAAAAATGTGTTGGATCCGCTCAATGAACCGGGTGGCTTTGTCAGCTTCAGTTGGAGCAGGAGATGAGTCGGTTGAGGTGACCGCAAGGGGTAGTGCAACATCTATGGGACCCAATGGTTGGAATCCCAACCCCACCTGAAAGGGGATATGACCAGTTTAGATATGCAAGTTTCAGTTGTAGCTATGCTAGAAATAGGGAAGAATCTCATCCCATGTACGGGGGTGCTTGGAATTATACATGTGTAGTATATGCGTGATCATTCGATTTACGACCTTGGTTTGGCCATCTGTCTCGGGGTGGAAGGTCATGGATTTGTTGAGCTTGGTGTCCAGTAGTGACCAGAGGCTCAACCAGAATGTGCTAAGAAATAAACTATCCTAATCTAAGACAAGGATTTGTGGGATTCCAAAATGTACCCAGACTCGTTCAAATAAGAGCTTGGCAGTGGCCTCTGTTGTGATGCTCTTCTTACAGGAGGCCAGAATCGCCATCTTAGAAAAGTGATCAACAACCACAAAAACACAGTCATTTCCTACTTGGTGGATGAGAGGCTCGACATGTATTCCATGGAGATGGATTCCCATGGCTTGTCACGAGTAGGAAGAGGGGTGTATAGGCTCTATTTCTTAGTGGTATATTTGGAAATAATGTAGGTAGTGTAGGACCTAATATACTTTATGACCTCCTCTCGAAGTTTTGGCTAGTAGAAATGTTTCTGCAGCATTGCCATTGTCTTTTCGACACTAAAGTGTCCTTCCATCCAACTGTAGTGAGATTACCAGATCAGCTTCGCTCGCTCACTTGATGGAACACAGATATGGCCCAAAAAACACAACAACCCATCCTAAAGATGGAAATTAACAACAACTGCGTTTGCGCCCAACATTTGGTAGGTGTTTGTGAAGTCCAGGTTTGTCTCATAGAGTTGGGGCCATCTAGAGGTCTCATGGTAACAAGAGTCTAGCACCATGGTGAGTGTCACGACTGGTGATCTGCTGAGGAAATCAACGATGAGGTTGGTTCTTCTTGTTTTATACTTGATGTTGAGGTGAAATTGTTGCAAGTATGTGGACCACTTTTGATGGAAGTCATTCTGCAGTCTGCCTTGTGCCTGCATTAACTACAATGGCTTATGATTAGTGTGGATGACTGTCTCCTTCCCAAGAATGTAATGTATCCATTGGTGAAAGGCTTGCACAATGGAGTACATTTCTTTGTTGTAAGTAGGGTACTTACAAACAACATCTGATAATGTCTCACTATGATAGGCCACGGGGTGGTTGTGCTGAGTGAGAAGGGCACCCACGGCATAGTCTGAATCATATGTCTCGATCTCAAAGGGTTGTTGCAGGTCTGGTAGTGAAAGTAATAGGGATAAGAACACGTGTTTCTTCAAATCATTGAAATCTTGTTATTGGGACCGACCCCACACAATTTTCTCCTTACCACCACCCTTGGTTACTTGGTTGAGGGCCCATGCAATATGGGAGAATCCTAACACTGACCATGCAATAGAAATTGGTAAGGCCCAAGAATATCCATATCTTAGTGAGTGTAGTTGGGGCTGGCCAGTCACAGATGACTTGGATCTTATTTGGATCCACATGTACACCATGTTGATCGACAATTTAGCCCAGGTAATGGACCATGTTCACGCTGAAGGAGAATTTTTCCAAGTTGGCATATAGCTTGTGCTACTGCAGGGTGTGCAGAACCTGCTAAATATGCTACAAGTGTTCTTCCCAAGTCTTGTTGTAAATGAGAATGCCATCCAGATACACCACTACAAAATTATTGGTGAATGGTCACAGGATATCATCCATCATCCTCATGAAAGTGGTTGGAGCATTTGTCAAGCCAAAGGGAATGGCCAACCCTTCAAAAAGACCTTCCTTTGACTTGAAGGTGGTATTCCATACATCTGTATGTTTTATCGGGACCTGGTGGTAGCCAGAATTCAGATCAATCTTAGTGAAGGAGGTCGTTGATTAGGGGAATCGGGTATCGGTTTCTGACTGTCAATTTTTTCAAGGCCCAGTAATCAATGCAGAGTTTCCAAGTTCCATATTTCTTCTGTACCAGCACGATTGGGCTCCCGCAAGGTGATGATATGGGACAAATGTGCCCCTTGTGGAGCAGTTCTTAGATCTGACACTTGATCTCCTCATTCTCTAACAGAGAGTGGCGGTATACTGGCCCATTGGGCAACAATGCGTCAGTGGTTAGATCGATGGGGTTCTTGACCTGACAGTGCAACGGTACCCTGGTAGGTGAGGAGAAGATATCCGAGTATGCTTCTATGACCTTATCCACTTGCTTATGCTATGTTGAGAGGTCATCCACGAAGACCCTGGATGTGGCTGTGATATTTCGGCCATTCTGAGAGTGAAGCATGAAGAAGACAAACTTCCCCTCCTGAGAGGTGACCTTCCTGCATTTCTTGGCAGAGATCAAGGAAATAACACTAGGTGGGACTGCCTTTGGTATCCTGTATAATTTCTTGTTCAAAGTAATAATAACATTGCGAGGCCTAGAATCATATACAACATGGCATTTCCATAAATATGGTTGGCCCAAAAAAACATTACAAACTTCGAGAGGGGCAACATCACACAATACCTCGTCTTTGAAGGGCTTCATGTCGTATGACAGGTGACATTGTTGGTTGACGCGGATGTCGCGGATGTCGCTTCCTTGGTGGAGCCATTCAATGGTGTAGGGCTTCAAGTGCGACATTTTCAGTAGGGTGAGTCAATTGACAACCTCTGTTGAGGTGAGGTTCTTCTGGATATCACTATCAATGATGAAGTGTAGCGGGGTACCCTTCACCCACAATTTTGAATGAAAAAGGCACTCACCTTTCTTTGGCTCATCTGGTTCACCAGGCTGGAGCTTGGTGGTAGCAACGGTAGCACTGGGTTTTTCATCAATGATTCATCTCCCCCTTTTTGGTTCTTACTCAGATTCGAAACCCGCATCTGATTCAGAGGCTTTCACCTCAGCCACCAACAATTGCTTTGAGTGGAAATCAACAGTGTTATGCCAGGGGCTCTTATGGAAGTTGCACCACTTCCTGGTATCTTTCTTTGTCTTTTTGGTGTACTTTTATTGTGGCCTGGACTGGTTTTCCTGAGGTGGTCCATATTTTCTTTGTCCTTTGTTCTACAGGTTCAAGCTTCTCTTTCCTGGATTTTTATGTGAGGGATTCCCAGGCCCAAATTCCAACATCTTTTGTTTGAGCTTCTGCTCCATTTTGATGACATATTGGTAGGTCATGCCCAAGGATGAGATGTACAAAAACTCCATTTGGCCTGGATGTATCTATGCATACTATCGCGATATTTGAGCACCATATGTTGCTTAGAATATTTGATACCCAGCTTGGTGTGCAAGGTATGGAAGATATTTGTGAACTCGGGCAATGCTTGGTCTCTTTCCTACTGTAGTGTAGTCCATTTTGTATACAAGTTTTCATAACTTCGAACAGGGTAGTAATATTCCTTAATAGAATCCTTTAAATACTCCCAGGTGACTGCGACTGTAAATAATGAGGGTTCCTCTGTTTCCTTCTACTCATAGAAAGTTTCCCACCAATATTTGACATGGGGAATGACTTTGAGGAGTGCAAAAGTAATATTTTCTCTATTCAAGAAGTTATGGATAGAGAAATACCCTTCTAGCAGATTCAACCATTTGTATACAACATCTGCGACTTTCTGACCTTCAAATATAGGAATATCAAAGTTGATTTGCACCATGAATGGGGTGACGCCTCTATTTGACGAAGACACGTTGTCTGTTGGTAGCCACCGAAGGATTTATGAAAAACTATCCATCATCTCGTTCCTCTGTTGCATGAGGGATTCCTCAAGCAACATTTTGAAGGGGTCTCTTGTCCTATCATATTTCTTTTCTCCCGCCATGAGAGGTCGCTTGGGCATGCGAGAGATTTTGTCCTCAAGAGAAACAAGCTCAAGACCCAATTCTTTGTACCCTAACCTCAATGGGGACATGCATTAAGAAAAACAAGGAGAAGACCACTCTAATACCACTGATCCATATTTTATGAGAATAACAAAATGAATATAGATTATTATAAAAATATGCTTAACACATAATAACATATATACAGTAAAATTGGTTTCTATTCAATAAGGAAATAAGCTGAAACTGTAAAATGCAGCGGAAAACAAGCTTGCTAGAACGGTGGCCTCTTATCTCTGAGAAGAGATGTGACAGTTGTGCTCATTCGCAAGAAGATGATTACAATAAGGCTCTCAAGGCATTTTTACAATAAACAGGAATGTCAAAAACCCTAGACATCCAAAAACCTAACCCTAGGAGATGAAGTGCCAAAAGTCATGTGGGCCCCATTTGGGTAAGTTAGTACATCAACTTCATGTGGTCCTAAATTTTCCATACGATCTCTTTTTTAGGCACACGATAGCCCATTGGAAAGGTTTATCCGTGGACTACACATGTTGCATGTGGTGATCCCTACACATGTTGAATGTGGAAATCCCTAAAAATGTTTTTTAGGGCCTCAAAACAGCCCCATAAGTGAGGGACCCGAAAACTAGGAAAAACCTACCGAAGTGGAAAATGGCCAAAATGAACCAGTTGGAATATATGGGAGGCCATTGACATCCATATGGATCACTTGGTCATGCCCTTTGGTCTCTGCAATGATCCCTCCACTGTTCAAATTCTCATGAATCATATCTTTCATCCTTTCCTCCATCACTTTGTATTATTTTTCTTTGATGATAATCTCATCTATAGTAAAACTTGGCCATCCCATCTCACCCATGTGGATCAAGTTCTCCATCTCCTCTCCAAGCACAAAATCTTTCTCAAATAGTCTAAATTCATTTTTCATGCCTTTGAAGTTGTGTACCTGGATCATATTGCTAGAAAGGATGGTGTCTAGGTGCATCCTAAGAAACTTGAAGATATGCAAAATAGGTCTCACCCTAAAAATATTAAATTTTTGCTTAGTTTTTTGGGTTTAACGAGATATTATCACAAGTTTGTTCAGAATTATGGAAAAATTGTAGCTCCCCTCACAACTCTCCTTAAAAATAATTCTTTCATTTTAAATTTAGCAACTAACCAATCATTCGAAGCCTTGAAAGAAGCTATGTGAACTACTCCCGTACTGGGACTACCTGACTTCACCAAGACCTTTTTTGTGGAATGTGATGCATCAAGGAGAGGCATAGGGGTAGTCCTCATGCAAGATGGCCTACCTTTTTATTTCACCATCAAACAGTTATCGGAGTGGAATTTGGGCCAATCAATCTATCAAAAGAAAATGTTGGCTATTTTGCAAGCAATGGATCTCTAGTTCCCTTATATATTGGGGAAACAGATCCAAATTAAAATGGATCATCAAAGAATTAAATATTTCTTGAAACAACAAATTTCATCCCTGGAGAAACAAAAATGGGTGACCAAGTTGTTTGGGTATGATTGTGAGATCATCTACAAGAAGGGAAAAGAAAGTGTGGTGGTTGTTTCTGTCTCTCAACGATATGAAGAAGACAGGTCCGCATTTTCCCTTTCATTCATTGTAGTATATTGGATTCAATATGTTCTCCAAGAATGTTGGCAAGATCTTATACTTTCCAGCCTAATCCAAAAACTGCAACACGATCGCCAAGATTCTCTAGGTTACTCTTGGCATAATGAAGAGATTCTCTATAAAGGTTGCATGTATTTAAGAAAACAATCAACACTTAAATCCATGGTGCTCTCTAAGTTTCATGCTTCACCTAAAACTGGCCATTTAGGTTTTTCCAAAACTTATGAATGGGACAAACATTCTTTTTTCGGGGACAATATGAAATAGGACATTTGCACCTTTGTGGATGAAAGTGATAATTGTACACGAAAAAAGGGAGAGACTATCAAAACTCCTAGCACACTCCAACCGCTTCCGCTTTCGCTTCCACCTACTATTTGGACAAATATTTCTATGGATTTCATTGCTAACTTACCTAAATCAGGCATAATTCAGTCATTATGGTGGTCATGGATCAACTTCCCAAATTGCTCATTGATGTTCTCTTTAGCACTCGTTCACAACCTCCACATTGGATCAAGTTTTTATGGATAATATCTTCAAACTCCATGGCATGCCTCATTCTATTGTTTCTAGCCGTGATCCAACTTTTACCAATAGTTTTTGGCAAGAATTATTTAGGCTTCATGGAACCTAATTGCATCTCAACACTGCCTATTATCCATAGACTTATTACTAAACTAAAGTAGTCAACACGTGTTTGGAAAGATATTTGAAGTGTTTTGTGTCAGACAGATAAAATCAATGCGTTCAATGGTTACCCCTAGTTGAATGGTGGTACAACACCTCTGTTAAAAACCAAATATCAAGATAGCATAAAAAAACCTCAAAATAAGTATTCAATGCCTTGACAAAGAGAGAATTTCAAATAATAAGCCTCTTCGAGGGGGAAACCTCATTACAAACCACATAAATCTCCAAATACAATATTATTCCAAATGAAAAGGTCTCCTTGGTATATATAGGATACTAGGAGGTACAATTACAACTAATGGACCCAAGATGACATAAATAAAATAACATTATTAATGTAATATGCCCCAATTAAGGGGTAATGTCCCACTATTTAGGGCTTAACATGCCCCACCCCTTCAGAAAAGTTTTTTCCGTAACGCTTGAGTAATTATGGATTCTTATGTAAAAAAGAGTCATCATCCCAAGTGGAATCTTTAGCAGGTAGTTTCCTTCACTTAATGAGATACTCTGAAATGGATCTATACCTCAACTAGAAAATTCTCATGTCAGTGATAGCTTCAAGCTCCAATATGATTTTTCCTTCCTCATAAAGTTCTCGAAATATAGTTTGAAATGGGATCTTGTCACTTATAACCTTCTTTAAGCATGAAACATTGAAAATTGGGTGTACTCACTAAGATGCAGGCAACTCCAATTTGTATTCCATAGTACCAATCTTTTGCAACACCTTATAAGGGCCATAACACTTTGGTGATAATTTATTATTCTTCTTATCTTGCTTGAGGGACATTTGTTTGTATGGTTGTAGTCTTAAAAATACCCAATCCCCTACTTCAAAACTTCTTTCACTATGATGTTGATCTGCTTGTTGTTTCATGTGATTCTGTGCCATGGTCAGGTTTTCCTTTAAGAGTTGGAGAACTTGTTTTTTATGCTCAATGTGATCTTCCACTCCTTGAACCTTAGATTTTTATTTTAGAGAAGAAGTGATGGAAGGTGGGTGATATCCATAGAGTTCCATAAATGGTGTCATTTTTGTTGCAGTATGAAAGGAAGTGTTATACCACCATTCTGCCAAGGGTAACCATTTGAACCATTGTGTTTGTTTCTCTGAGACAAATCAACGAAGGTAGCCTTACAGACATTTGTTCACTATATTAGTTTTTCCATCAGATTGAGGATGATAAGATGAGATATGAGCCAATTGAGTACCCAAAAAATAAAATAATTATGTCCGAAAATGTCCAGTGAGGATGGGATATCTGTCACTTACAATAATATTTCGGCTTCCATGTAGCTTTTGAATTGTGTCCATGAATGTGGTGGAAACTGTACTAACTTTGAAAGGATGAGAGAGTGCAAAAAAGTGTGTGTACTTTGTCAGTCTATCAAAAATCAC
Source organism: Picea engelmannii (assembly GCA_009831015.1). Lineage (NCBI taxonomy): Eukaryota > Viridiplantae > Streptophyta > Pinopsida > Pinales > Pinaceae > Picea > Picea engelmannii. Next base: position 491,528 of record ML783497.1, on the reverse strand, counting down.
CATGATGACACTCTTTCCTTTAGAATTCAGTAAACCTGTGATGAAATCGATGGAAACCTCCTCCCAATGCTGACTTGGGATGGCTAATGGTTGTAAAATACCTGGGGTCTTAATTGTTTCCACCTTATTTTGTTGGAAAACCAAACAATTTTCCACAAAACCTTTGAACATTAGTTTTAAGCCCATCCCAAAAAAATTCCTTCTTGACCCTATGGTAGGTTTTCAAAACTCCCGAGTGCCCTACTACCAGAGAGGTGTGCAATTCCAAGAGTACCTTTTGTTTGAGTTGGGTTTTCTTACATAAATATAAACAATCTTTGTACCATAGTGAATCATTTTTCCATGTAAATGTATATGATGCAGTGGAATCTTGCTGCAACCTTTGAATGAGAGTCCACACGTTTTCGTCATTCTTCCATTCATCCCTCTCTTCTATTATCCAATCGAGTTGGATGATTGAGATAGCACAAAGAAAGGCCTCAACATCTTCATCCTTTCTTTATAGTGCATCTGACACAAAAAATTTCTTCCCTTTTTTGTACATGATTTCAAAATCATAACCCAACATCTTGGTAACCCATTTTTGTTGTTCTTATGAAGATAGTCTTTGTTCCAAGAAGTATTTAAGACTATCATGATCTGTTTTTACCTTGAAGTGCCTACCTATTAGGTAAGGGAACCATTTCTTCAATTCATATAGTATTTCCATCATTTCCTTCTCATAAATGGGTTTGTGTAAGTCCTTTCCCTTGAGTGGCCAACTTTTAAAAGAAAGGGGCCTTTCTTCTTACATTAGAACAACACCAATGCCATTTCCCGAGGCATCTCATTCCACAATAAAGGTTTTTATGAATTCTAGTGTGATCAAGATAGGATCTTTGCACACCGCCTCTTTAAGTTGTTCAAAATGTTGAGTTGCCTCTGGAGTCCATGAAAATGCATCCTTGTTAGTTAATTTCGCTAAAGGTGTTGTTATTCTTCCATAGTTCCAAACAAACTTGTTGTAGTAACCTGTCAAACCCAAAAATCCTCTAAGATTCTTCAATGTTTTGGGAATTGTCCAGTCCATCATGGCCTTAATATTGTTAGGGTCTACCTTGACACCTTCATGAGATACAATATGACCCAAATACTCTACCTCCTTCACCCCAAAGAAACATTTGGATGGTTTGGCATATAGTTTTTGCTCCTTTAGTAGTTGTAGCACCTTGTCAACATGTCAAACATGATCCTCCCAATAATTTCTATAGATTAGTATATCATCAAAAAATACTAACACACATTTTCGAAGGAAGGTCTTGAAAATGGAATTCATCAACCCTTGAAATGTGGAAGGCACATTCGTAAGGCCAAAAGGCATGACCAAAAATTCATAATGGCCTTCATGAGTTCAGAATGTTGTTTTTGGGATATCTGCTTCCTTCATTCTAATCTAATGATACCCTGAATGAACATCCAACTTTGTGAAATAGATTGCTTCATGTAGTTCATCTAACAATTCATCAATGACGAAAATGTGAAACTTATCTTTAATAGTGATCATGTTGATATCTCTATAATCTAGACACATATGCCATGAGCCCTCTTTCTTGAGTACCATTACCACCGGTCCAGAGTAAGAACTTTGGCTAGGTCTAATAATTCCAGCCTCTAACATTTATTCAACCATATGCTCAATTTCACTCTTTTGGGCATAAGGATATCTGTAAGGCCTGATGTTAAAAGGAAAACTACCAAGAATTAGGTGAATAGCATGATCATGATTTCGAGTGGGTGGAAGACCTATGGGAATATCTTCAAATACTTTGGAATGCTTATCAATGATCCCTTGGAGATATAGGGGAATAGATGGCTTAGATGTTTTAAAATATAGTGAGCATAGTTATACAATTACACCCGAATGCCACTTTTTCAATAATTTTTTCATGCCATTAGAGCTTATCACCTTACTGGGTTTCCCTGTGATACCCCTTAACTCAATTTCCTTTCCTTCCAATGAAAATTTTATGAAAATTTCTTGAAAATTAAATCCAATGTTCCCAATGATTGTAACCATTGGAATCCTAGTACGACATCAACACCACCCATGGGTATAACAATCATGGGTATTTGTCCTTTAGATTTGTGTGAGAAGCAATCACCTTTCTTTTTACAGCATTATTTTTTACTCTCTTTTATAGTTGTAGGTTAGTTTTCTTTGTTTTTTAGATTGCCATTTATTTCATAATTCAAAAGTCTCTTAGTGAAAGAAAAGAGTTCTATAGGAATCCTAATATTTTTCTTATCAAAAGAGCCTTTATTTTTTTAAGTTGTTTGCTTGTGAGCCAAAGAGTAAAGTATATTATTTTTTATTTTGAATTCTGAATATTTGCAAGTACATTTCAGTTTTGAAAGTTAACTTAGATAAAGGAAAAATCATTTCATTTAGTGCTTATTTGTGTTACTTACTTTATCATTAATTTATATTTCAATTTCATTGCAATTTACTTTCATTTACAAGCATTTTTAATTCAAGTTAGTTACACCACGTATTCACATATTACCACACCTTAAGTATATTCTTGGTTCATGCTATTGAGCTCAATTTAATAATTAACTAATTAATCTAACACGTTTATGTCCACTTGGGCCTAAAAAGAATATTGTAGTTAGGTTCAGACTTTGGGGATAGGCATTCAAATAATTCTCCTTAGCCATTTCACATTGAAACATAGAAGTCGACTATTAGGGTACTTTCAAAATATTTTTTGTTGGACATGGTCATATCTTGTTTGGTAATAGGTGCACTCTTTGGAGTGGATAAAGCTAATGTTTAGAACAAATATGTTATTGAGACTCCTTTCTCTTTCACTACTAAAGATCCCTAGATTGTTAGATTTCATCTTGAAGGCAAGGAAACATGTTACATGTACCTATGAAGAGGTATCTTAGTGGCCATTCTACTAGGTATCGTTACCCAGGTGACTCTCATAGGAGGGGGCACTTGAGATAGATTTCTTCGGTCCATTCTGATTTTATCACTTAGTTTCTCCTAGTTATAACTATCTCTTTCGTACCTACACTCAACCACAAGGGGACCTTACTAGTAGACAACTGAGAGGGGGGGGGGTGAATCAGTTGTTACTGTGCTTAAACAATTATACCCATTTTAAACTCATTACATAACACTTAATGACGATCACAATAATTTAGGGAAGTAAGCAATAGAGTATTCAACATCAATCACACACATGAAGTATCTAGAGACAGATATTCCTAAGGAATCCCATAAAGGGAGAAAACCTCTTCTTTTTAATATGATAAGTATTTTTTATTTTCTGTACATTATCATTCTTATGAGAACCCACTCTTTATGAGGATACCACCTCTTTTTTACAAGCTGCAACTTGCTGAGAGCACCAACTCTCTGGCTTCTCTAGCACCCACTAGAAGAAAGCACCAACTCCCTGAGTGTTCCAACGCCAAATGGATGGAAGCACCAACTTCCAGTCACACAGGAACCACCTTGTATAACAGAGAACAATATTTCTCCCTTGCACCACCCTACCACCCTAGTTTTTCTGGCTACAACCAGATGGGAGCTACAACTTCTTGTGTTCAATCACCCACTTGAAACTCTGAGGACAATAGTCTACCCTAGCACCACCCTACCACCCTGTGATATAAATCTTTGCTTACTGAAATTTATTACAGTGATACAACATTTATCAATGGCATACCAGTCTCATCATTGTTCTACTACACTACTTTCCTCTGCCTACATCATTCTCTTTCTGCTTGCATCTTCTTGCACTTTATTCTCTTTGCACCATGTCTGTTCTATGCGCTATGCCTCTCCTCTACACTCCCTCCCTCTGTTCATGTTGTATTTTACATTACATATAGTTCAACATGTTTTTCAGAGAAACGACGCCTCTCTCTGTCACAGCATTATACTTTTATTCTTGCTCTCATCCTGTGTTACACTCCCATCTCCAATGCTCAAGTTGTCCATCTTATAACACTCATTTTAGGAATCTCGGAATTCTCAAAAGCCATCATTCCAACGCTCCAAAACAATCATTCAACTGCTTTGATCAGATTTTGTTTGATCAGTGTCGTTGGTGATTTGAACGATTGAGATCTTGCTAGAGGAACAATCCAGAGATCAATGGTTCGAGTTACATTGGGTCCTCATTAACTAGCACCGGGCACAAAATTTCTCTCCACGTGATCACTGGTTGTGACCACATGCCAAACAAAAAGGTGCTTCACAACTTCGCACTTCGGGTATTCTACTATGAGTAACCCAGGCTCTCTCAATTCTTAATCTCCAAAGTTCTAAAGTGGAGCTTAGCAAAACTAGATCCTTCCTTCACATGACCACCGACGGTGACCATACGCCTACTCAAAAGGTGTTTCGCAATCTTGTTCTAGCGAGCACTGGCTCCCATTTATTTGATATGACCTTGGGCGATAAACTTCATGTGACCATGCGATTGCGGGCACATCCAAAGGTGGATTAAAACAAAATACTTTTCACCCCGCAATTCACCTTGAGCCTCCATGCATTCTTTCTCCAAAACCGTGGTTTCGATTCCGGCCTGCCTTCAACTTTTTAAAGTTCGCACATATTCAATCCCCGCAATGCGATGGGACCATCAATCTTACAATCTTGATGGTACTCCTAAGCAGACGGTTAATATTTTTTCTTTCACGATCTATGGATCATATCCAACCTCCCTAAATCAGTGGCTGTGATTTACTTTGTGATCCAGGCTCTGGGAGTTTCAAATCTCAAACCCTGCTTTTCTTCGTACACCAATATTCCAGAGTCGATGACCTGCGGACACTTTTCCTTCTCAATCGATGATTATCCCTCCACTTCGAGAATTTGGCCTTTCAACCAGATCAACGGTTCGGTGGCCCCTTCCTCAATCAACAGTTGAGATCTCCTTCTGGTCTTCAGACTTATGAAATCTCAAATCTAAAACTTATGCTCTGGATCTGGTGACTAAGATTTACTTCAGATGATTCGATAGTTGAGACTGTATTTCGACTCTTCGGCTCTCCGGACTTCATAGATTTCAAATCTCAAACTGACGCTCTGGATCAGATGGCTCAGATTCTCTTTAGATGATTTGACACTTGAGGTTTTCTTTAGATGATCTGACGACTACAATCTTCTTCAGATGATCCGACGGTCGAGAATTTACTTCAGCTCTCTGGCTCTCTGGGCTTCGGGTATTTCATTTCTCAACTTGAAACTTAAAGTGAGATTTTTCCGAAGCGTAACCTCCTCACATATTTAGACCCAAAATGAATGATAGTCATTTGATCAAGGTCTTAGATCAATGGATTGATTTGTATGCGATGTTGTTTTCTTTGTATTAAATCCAACGACTCCCCGTCTTTTCTTATCCTATCCTTCCACTTAAGGTGATCCGACAGTTGACGGGTATTCGGATAATCGTAATTTCAGATATTTCATCTTATCCTATCCTTCCACTAAAAAGTGATCCGACGGATGACGGAGATTCAGATACTCGAATCCTCAAACCTTGTGCCCTGTTTAACTTACCCTTCAATTAACTTGATTTGACGGCTAACGAAAATTTAGGTGATCGAGATTCTCAGGTATCAACCCTTGCTTATCCTGTCCTTCCACTTAAGGTGATCCAACGGTCATCACATTTTCTCTAGATCCTATGGTCCTTATTCATTTCGGATTTCAGGCTTCGGGTAATTCAACTTTCAAGTTGCCAATTCTTCTGAAGTGAGATTCCTCGAACAGTAACCTCCTCGCAACTTTTGATGTGAACCACATGTTGTTTTTTGATCATGTTCTTAGATCGATGGATCAATCTATATTCGGTGCTTCTCTTATTGCTTAACTCCACAAGATGACTTCGACCCTCGTCCTTCCTCTGAACACTTCCAAGCCTCTATCCCTCCTGAGCTCGATTCCTTCTGCAAACTCACAGATTCTAAGGAATCTTGCACATGATCCTTGTGGCTTTCATGATAACCTCTGGCTATCTGGAAATGTGTGCTCGTCCCCCTGAGCTTCTAGACAACAATTCCTCATAGTCTAGTCATTCCCGATGCTATCATCGTTGCTTTTCTTGCCATCAATGACAAGTACACTCTTCCTGTAAACATCCCAACACTTACTACCCTTGTTGTTGGTCAATTGGAAGGCCCTTATCCATAGACTATGATTTTTATGAGTGCATCTACTTTGTCTTATAGGATAGACTCATTTCTCTTTACAAGACAAAGCTGCTTGAATTAGGCTATATTGATTTTGATCTAGACACACTTATGCCCATTTTTTGAAATTGATCAATTAGATGTTGTTTACATGGGGCTTGACTTAAATATTCCTACAACAATTTATTAAGATTTTCCTGATCTTTAAGGGTGCATCAATGTCGATGTATTTTTGATTGATCTTTGCTTGCAAATTTTCAATGACAAAATCCTTTTCCTTAAGAGCATCATTCAAGCATGCAAGTTTTTCCTTGTTTTAAATATTCAAATTATGGATCTTATTTTTTAAGTTAGAGACATGGATCTTTCATGATGTCAGTTTCTCTACCATGTCATCAACATTATCCTTGTTATTGGAGAGATTCATGATCTTATCATCATCATCTATAATATGGAAAATGTATGATACTGGCCTACTTGGAGAGGCTTTTCTGCAAGCTCATGTTGTATCTTTTTCACTTCAAGGAGATGATCATTAGAAAACTTAGCCTTTTCCTTCTTTAATCCTTCCATTTCTTTAAATATTTGAGAATTGTATTCTCACAATTTTCATTTGTCCAAAGTTAGAGCATATTTGTGCTCATGAGTAGTTAGTAATTCCTTAGATTCAATATGCTTAGCTTGATGATTTTTTAGTTTAGACTTCATAATATTGATTTCTATGTCTTTGGAGTCTAGAAAACTCTTTATACTTTTTGTGCTATTGGATGTGTTAGCTAAATAAATGATTTTATTTTCCAAATATTTCTCTTTAGTTACTTTGACTGTGTTGATGATTCTCTCATACTTTAGCTAAGTTTATAAATAACTAACCAGAGTTTATAGCCTTTTAAAATTTACTATTGATTGAATCATCTTCCTAGAAACCATTCCACCTATCTATTTGTGTCACTCGATCATGTCTATATTTTTTACCTAATGTAGATCAACCCGCACAAATGTTTTTTTGTTTTCAGACTTGTTAAAATCCCCAAAGGTTCGGGTGGTAAAACTAAGAGATTGAACTTTTTTCTCTCATGGTCAGTGGATGATTGAAAGCATGGGATAGTAGGATCATATATCACCATTTATGCTCATTGAAAAATCTTCAAATATCTTTCTTTCTCATTCAATTCATTGATTTTTACAAAGGGATTTTTCTTGCTCTCAACTTTAGCTTATAACCGAGTTTCCACTCAATTTTCCAAGGATTTATCACTTGTAGTAGGATTTTGAACTATAGGCATAGGGGAAGAAGTTATTGCCAACATTATATCACTTTCCATTTTAGGTTGTAAATCTACTAAGGGAGTGTTAACTTCCTATATCAAATCTTCTTGTAGGATTCTATCAGACCCATCATATGTATATTTGATGATTTGTTTCGTTCAATATTGAGTCTCCCCTTTTATTAGATATACATCACCTGTATCCATTTCTTTAGGTTCACTTGACTCTTCATTATATTTCCTCTTGCTCAGAAAAAACTTTAATTTCCAAAGTGTCGATATATTCAACCACCTATTCAAATCCTCTTGATAATTGGTATGCTTCTATTTTACTACAATTAGAGTCCAGAGTATTGGAATCATGCTAGTGGACATTGTGGGTCTTGTTTCCATT
>ML783497.1:446865-482428 GCA_009831015.1 Picea engelmannii | reverse complement strand
TTATGGAACATTTTAATATATCTCAAGATAAAAAAAATCAACATAAAAAATTGATAACTATAATCAACCTCATGACCATGACTGATGACCTCCTCACCATCCCCACCCTCGCCTCCATGACCACTCTTGCCATCATGATTAATTCCATTGATGGAATCTCTCTTTGCAACACTATATGTGTCATCTTCATTTTGACCTTATGGTAACAAATATATATGATAAATGTTAACAAGTCTCAAATTGGTAATATATCTTATAATATGTTCTGTGTTTCTTCATTTTCACCTTATGATAACAAATATATATGGTAAATGTTAACAAGTCTGGAATCAATAATATATCTTACAATAAATTTAAAATCGCCTCTATAAATGTACCTATACCATGATTATAACACTTGATTTCCTAGTCCCACTATGCTTCAATTATACCATGGCCTTGTAGCCCTCTTTTGCAGCTACTCACAATTAGTCTTCAATTATGTATTCTTCTCCATATTCTCATAACATTTTGGTTGTTAACATTGACAAACATAACACAATTGGCATCAATATAGAGATAGATTCAAATATGATATCATCGTTGCATAAATGACTTCATTTCATGTTGACTTAGATGTCATGTTTTAATGTTCATGCACCCTCTTGCACCAAGGTGTTGGTGACTATATTTATCAATTCTTTCCTTGCTGGCCCTTTTAGTGTCCTTCAACCTGTTAAAACATTCATATATTCATTTATAATAATTCTATCACAATCAATAACTTTTAGGGGGATTGAATTAATACCTAGTAATTTTTGGTATTTTCTTTGATTTCTTGAGTCATTGTTTCCTTTACATTGGCTCTTAGACCTACCCACTCTTCTTTAGGTATTAAGGAAGGATTCTCATAGTGATGATTATTTTATAGATTCCTTCATAATGTGTCTCATACCTCTTGACATTCCATTTAATTACCTTACTTTTTTTTCCACATAAAATTATGATTTATATTTGTATTAAATATAAATTGTTCTTTTACATGATAATCAGCAACATATGCCAAAATACATCTAGTGACAGCCTTTCCCGCTGCATAAAAAAACATGAATATAATAATAACCCAAACAAGAGCTATTATCTCACTGCAAAAAACTTTAAAAATCCCCCACAAAGGATATAATCCACAAGAAACACCAGTCAAACCCATACCAAATGAACAAATGTCGTTAGTGTAGCCCGCTAATCTCTCAAAAAAAAACAATGAAATGATAGTTCATGCGACATGAGCAGTACTACTAGAAAATATATAAAAACATGTGAGGACCCTCATGATCCTCTTCACATTGAAAATATACAATCTTCCCAGGCACCTTAAGGAGCTCTGTTTTGATAGATTTTCTGCTTCTTTGTTTTCTTCTCTATACACATTTGCGAAGGATATTGTTTGGAAAATCTTGATTAGTTCAATGAGTCGATCCTTCAAACAATCCAAAGAGACCACTTGTAGGTTTCCCTTTCCCCACAACCAATCAATGATGATCTTAGAATCCCCCTGTACGTGAAGCTCCTGAATAGAAAGCCGAGAATCCAGAGTGAGAAGGGCCCAAGCGCCCAACAGCTCCGCTCTAGTATTAGTGATGGGTCCAAAGTTGAAGATCCACTTATAACACCAATGCTCACTAATCCTCATAACCCCTCTAGCTCCATTATTTTGGCCCGAAGAAAAAGCAGCCCCATCAAACCAACCAACAGTGCCACCCATTGCAGGAAGAGGAGGCACCGTCCTCCGAACTACAACTTTCAACTTTTAATTGTAATCCCCCATGGAAGATAAGTACTGGAAAACCACCTTCTGAAAGGAGGGAATTCCATATTCAAATATAGTGGAATTCCTTTCCATCCAAATATACCAACAGATGAAAGCCAACAAAGTTGGATATAAAAAAATTTGAGCTTTCCAATTTTTAAAGAACTCCGTTATAGCGTTGCCAGCCCATGCTCCCGAAAGTTTTATGGATGTTTTTACCCTTTCCCAAACTACAATTGAGAATATGCACTCTACAAACAGATGTTGTGTTGTATGTAAGAATCATAATGGCAATGGGGAACTCATTTTTTTCATGCCAGAGAAAGAAGATTTGTTAGCAAAAGTGAAGGATTGCAAATAATGATGTCAACACGGAATGGGAAGAAGGTTGGAAATGGTCGATGAGAAGGCAAAAGTCGTGGAAGACACGACGATGGTGTTTGAATGGAACAAAATCAACAATTAATAAAATCAATGCGGAAGTGGAAAATGGATGGATTGTGCAACACCTAGAGAGTGGGGACAATTTATCGATTAGATTTGATATGTCATGTCTATTTTAGTCACTTCACTTTATAAATTGAAAATTTTAGCTTTTAAGCATGTCTCTTTAATATGAATTTATATTCTATGAGATAGAAAATAGCTTTATGTCTTATCTCTGTAGAAAAAGTGGGACCATATAGTTACAACAGTACATCATGTGTTGTTTATTCCAATATGCTTTTAATTGTTTGCATGGCTTGTCGAAGTACGACATGGGGTGATGTTTACTAAAAGGTGGGTAACTTTCACACTTAAATTGACATGAGATAGGGTTTTGAATATGTTTAGTAAGAAGTGTTTAGTAAGAAGTGTATGAAGAATTGTTTTTTAATTTTTTTAAATTGTTTTTTCTAATCATAAAAAGGAGTTGATTTAAATGAGCGAGGAAAAATTACAAGGCATAATGGAGAGGTCCACTCTCAAAAGATTATTTACCTTGTTTCAAATAATAGCCATTATAGTCACTCACATGATGCCACAATGTTCTTTCCCCTTCTTTTTGCAATAATAGCCATTACAGCCACTCACATGATGTACAAGTGACATCAATCTTGGTAAGAAAGGTGTACTCGTGAACAATGAATGGAGCATATGAGGACATTGGGAGCCACAAACGTAGCTCTCTCCATGTCCAAGAACTTGGAACTGCATAAACATAAATGTATATCTCGGGATGTTTATTCTAAAGTTTCCTACAATATGATAAATTGTGGCTTACAAAAAGCATATATTTTAGAAAAATGATACCTCAAAACTTATATTTCAAAGAACAATAATGCAAAGTGTTCAGAGTCAATGAATATAATTGTACGCATCACTATATTTTCTCCAAAGTATGGAATAATAAGTTAAAGAGCTTAGATTGAACAAGGGATACTTCTAATTGTAACAGTGGCATAATATTGTTTGCTTACTCATAAGTCTTATATAAGGGTTCTAAGATATCTCAATCTTGCATCAATTTCCATGTTTATGTTTTCGAGTTGTGGGTTGGGGTTGGGTGTGCCTTCCCGTGGTGATGTTTGGTTTAGGTTCTTTGTAGGCTCCATATTAATTAAGAGTGCTTCAATTTAATAAGAGAAAAAATAGTTTTTATTTATTTTTTATCATTTAAAAAAATTATGAAATAAATAAAAAATCAAATTCCATCAAAATACTTACCTAGAATCAATTGAAGACCACGTTAGCAAAGTTTGGAAGTGATTTTTCAATCACTCAATTTTGTCTCCCAAATTTTCTCAATATCTCTCAAAACGTGCGACATATCCTATTGGTGAAATGGACCAGCCACGGGCAATTAAAAAAATGACCTACGAGAATGCATGTGCATTCCTAGAGAGCATGTACATTCCTAATGAGGCCAACCTAGCCCTGACTTGGTAGCCTCTATGGGAGTTCATGGAATGCTAAAGCTTGGAAATCATGAATGCATGCATGTTCTTGGGCACCCTATTGCCACTTTTTCGAGCATCATCTTTGTGTGAGAACCCTTATAATATATATATTTATTGTACCTATAATTTTACAATATTTATCGTATTTTTTTTTTAAAGGAATTTATTATTATGTAAAAGTAAACTTAATATGATAAATATAATCTAATGTATATAATGATGGTATCTTTTGAACTAAATTCCACAATTTCCTTATTTTGTATATCTCATGATCAATCAAGTCAAATATCTAACAACTAGCAAATGCAAAATGATGTTGATAATCATAACAATGAGTAGGGTTGTCACAAGAGTACCCTTGTGTTGTCATCAATCTATCTCACCATATACTAGTTTACAAACAATGTCCATCAAGTCAATGTCTACCTACATTTTTATTGCATGTATCTTATATTGCAAATGCCTTTGGACTGCCTAGACATGGGATGAAATAGCAAAGTTCAATATAATTAGCTACTCAATCCTTACCAATTTAAATACATAACACTATGAAAATAAGAATAGCTATAGAATTTCCCCGGATGGGGTGTTAGCAGGGAACACGTGGAGATTGACAGCGGGGGGCATATGCCAATGGGGCACGAAGCCATGTGATGGGCTCGTTCCTCCCTATGCCACCCTCCCGTGGCATTAAAGCACCCTTATTGCGATGGGAAGGGCCGTTAATGCTCACCCTCGGCCTTTGTATTGCATTATGGCGCGTTCACTCAGCTCTGTTTATTATCTCTGTTGGTGGTTTGTTGGGATCCTCCCTTCGCAACCATGTCCATCCTCTGACTGTGCTCACTAGCCCTCGGCGGTTCCTCCTTTCGCGTAGCCCGACTACCACAGTTTTGTGCAGCTCATGCCTAAGCACAAAAAACGTTTAAGAGGGAGGCCACGGCAGGGCTCGCCCTGGAAGCCGCGTCATCCCTCCACTTCCTCGCATCCTTTGCCACCCACTGACTCGTCCATCCACTCCCATCCTGAGCATCACAACTCTTCTTCTCTCAATCCGCCGACCATGAATTTCAATTGCTTGGAACTGGTTCCATGACTACCCAACTCTTCCCTCCTTTAGCGAATGCACCGGTCCACCCTCCAAGCTCAACTTTCCCTAGAGACATAGGAGCAGATCATCCTCCTCCTCCAAGGAAGACTGGGCACTCTGTCCCCCCCACCCCCGACTCTGCAAACAACGAGCAGCTGAAAGACAAGGTGGCCATCCTCTATGGCCTTTTCTTCGAACTCCGCCAGGGGGTGGATGACTTGCATTACACGCTGCAACTCACCAACGATAAGGTGGCGCTTTTTCTAGAGCTTATAACCTCCCTGCACGAAGCGGTTCTTGCACCCCCGAAAGGCGCAACCTCCAGGCAACATCCCGCAGACGAACCCAAAGAAGGAAACGACATGGGGAGCGCGAGAACAATAGTGGATACCACAATGCATTGGGCAGCCACTCCCGGCGAGGATACTGCAAAGCAGAGAGCAGCAGGGTCGAGACCAGAGCGGTGTGGGAATATGACCAGGAAAGCGGAAGATAGCATGAGGGACGATCTGGATGCCGCAACCACGAAGTAGGAAGAGATGCAGTGGGGAGACAGGATGACAGTTGTCGAAGAGGAACCTTGGCCAGGGGACCTCAGTGCCACCTAGACGAGTTACGTGTCCGGGGTCTAGACTAATGACGTGTCAATCAGGTTTTCCTTGTTATGGTTGTATAAGCTATATTAGACAATGCTTTTTTATGTTTTATAGCTAGACATATGCTAACTAATCTGCTGACTAGGCTGGTTTCCCCTCTGTTGGGGCAGCCCAGTAATTACAGCAGGACAATCTGTGTACTTTGAATCTTTTTGCCTCTAGCAGGAACTTAATATTAAACCTCTTACTTGCAAAAAAAAAAAAAAGAATAGCTATAGAATTCCATAACTTGTTAAATGAGAGTGAGAGTGATATATTTCCTCATTTATCTTCTAGAATTGTGTTATTCATCTTTTGATATGAGAAGGCTTCCAAATTGCTAGTGCCATAAATTATAATATTCAATACAAAGAGAGTAAAAATCAAGACTTGTACCAAGTATCTAACTACTATAAAACATAAAGTATTCTTAATGTGACACCCCAGTTTTGATCCTCAATGTAGCATTATATAACTGTAAATATTATGAATGCTCATGGGCCAAGAGATGCAATATCTAAACATTGTACACAAAAAATAATAAAATGAAATACACCGCTGGTTGTAGATAAGGACTGCAGTAAAGGGGAGCTATGATTCCACAAGAGAGGGGACTTTGTTATAGCGCAAGTTGTAGGTTGGGAAAATCCAAACCCAACCACAAAGAAAGTGCTACAACTTGGGAATCCTACACCCAATGTCACCTTGATGTAGGTCCCGCACTTCAAGGGTGACTAGGTCACTCTAGGAAGGCAGTCCCGATGACCCTAGGGGGATTTAGATGGAGGTAGAGGGAAATGTAAATGAATCCCCTAGAGGTCAATTCTAAGTGGAATAAAATGTAGGGAGATATGCATTGCAAGTCAAGTAATTGTTTCCCCATAGGTATAGTACTTCTACAGATGATTGTACATTCCTGAGACACAAGAAAATACACTTTGCAATGATATATGTTAGTTGGATCAGCAAGTTAAGATTGTTGTATATAATTTGCATCAGTATATAACAATATATTCAACAAGTAAATAATAGTATAAGCTACTCAATAAGTGCTAGATATCAGGTATAAAATACAAGAGAAAGGGTAGCTAAATTCAAGATGAAAAGCCAATATTCTAGCACAAAAGATAAGGCTGTTGTAAATACTTGTCTGCAGAACATTATATTAGAGTTATGCATGTAAAATTCAATGTATTACAGAAAGAAAACCAGCCACCGAAATCCCCTCAAACGTTTCCAAAAGGTGCTCTAGGTCAAGGAGAGTAAGTGTGCAAACTTTGGACAAAATCCAATGGTTGATAAGAAAGTTATTCAAGCAAATGATTTAAGGTTTCTGCATCCCTAATGGATGAAGATGAAATTTTGTAATAGCAGCAAGAAGTACCCCCTGGATGGGGATGCCCTAGTGGCTGTGAGGTTCCCAAGGCACAAGGAGTACAATCCACTTTGCTCGAAGTAAAAATGACCGAAATTCATGTTTCCCAATGCAATATTTTATTTCTCCAATGCAAAAAAGTATGATTAGTGCCTTTACTATTGGGTTGATGGAGTCAAATAAAAAAGATCTTAGAGAAGATACCTCCTTGGGGGTGTAATCGCTTTTACTTCCTAAGGCAATTTTCTCTAGGATAGGGTTTAAGATAAGAAGTTGTATGCCCTTATACTTCTCTTAGGAAACCATTGTATAATCAATGAGATGAAGCAATAAATTGATGAAGACTATGGTGGGAGTGTATTCCCTTATACTTCCCACCTAGCTCCTATCATAACAATACTTGAATTGAATAAAATGATAGAATAATAGTAGAAAAACATACCAATATCAAGAGAAATGTCAATACAATCCACCATAAGATCTAGAAAAGCATCATCCAAGGTCAACGCTAGACTTCCACCAACCATTCACCAATATATAGCTATAAACAAGTGCACAAGAGATGAAAAGAGCCAAGTGTGGTGCAAATTTCAGACCAAGGCCTCTCACAAGAAGGAGAGTTATGTTTAAAATGAGATCTTATGATCTCTATTTATACAAAATGTAGCTAACATAGTTTGCCCACAAATTAAGGAGTAAAACACAAGATTAAGGGTCAAAAAACCTAATATTTCCCCCTTAAGAAAGTAATATTAAACAATTCACTTAAAATTTCACTTTTTGCACAAATAAAACCCTAACTTAGGAGGAGATCATCCCTTTAGGGGATGCTTTGCCACTTTGAGGAAGTCATTGGTGTTGGAGAAGCATGGATAGCCTCCAAAGGCCACATGTCAAGAATCTAAGCACTCTCATCATGGTGAAGACCCTTCTCCTCCTCAAACGTCCATGTGTCAAAAGCGTGGCACCTCACCACCATGCCCTAGCCCCAAAATCATGATGTCAAGATCAAACGTGGAACATTTTCACCCTCCTGGGAAAATCATTTAGAAAGTGAGGGTTGGGCTAGGTTGTCCAATTCATCATCAAGTTTGTACAAGTATGATCTCTCTCATCCGGTATGTGGGCCCCTGGCATCCAACTTGTGGGCTTGTATCCCCATGGAAGCCCAAGCTAGGATTGTTCTTCCAAAACTATCCACCAACTAGGTCTTGCAAAGACAAATGAGCACGCCCTCCAAGGATCTCAAGTCATAACATCATGATAAGTGAATCCAATCAATAAATAATCCATGTAAGCATGTGCATCAAATATCACTATATAAAACAATTGACAACTCAAATACATTATGTGACTTGTCAAGCTTAAATATGGGAGGGTTGACGAGGTGTCCTATTGGGTAGATCTTACCCTAGGTCAAGAAGAGTTTCCAAGAGGTACCTCTCTAATCCATGTAAATTGGATGAAGTGGATGGGGTCAAGACTCAATGGTAATAGGGCTCATGACATACAAGGGGTCATAGTGTCTCATTAATGGGTGCCTTTGTAGAGGGTGTGTGGTACCTTCATCCGCAATGCACTTTTTCCAAGCACATCAATTTTCTTTTATATTTCTTTCTTTATATTTTCTTTCATAATAACATAGGGAGAGATTGAAGGTCACTACCCTAGTGTGTTGACCAGGTGATGACAATTTCATCCACAAACACCTAATGGAAATGAGAAGTTTGGATCGTGATGAGACCCCCTTTCTCTCATCCATGCAACTGAGAGCCATTTCCCTGGTTTGGTGACCAAATGAATGACAATTTCATACCACTAGATATCCATGGATGTGATAGGTCGTCTCGTGATGAGACCTCCTATCCTTCAACTAACCTTTCAAGCATTTCTCTATTATATTATGGTTCCCCTTTATTCAAAGATAAGTGTTTCAATGCTCTCTTGGGTGATCCCTGGGTGAAGCATCTGGAAGGTTTATATAAGAATTTTATATTTTACCCACCACTAACCCCTCTGGGCCTTTATCCCTTTCTTCCCATATAATGAGGGACAACCCCTTCTTGGGTCAATATACCCTAAAATCCAAAGAGATAAGAAAATGGAGGTGAATAACAATGGAAAGTGGTAAGTATGGTCGAGAATAGTACGATAGATCATTAAGGAAGTTCCCAGTAGCAAACCCATCCCCAAGGAAAACCACTTACTATGGAACAATGTCAACCACCAAGGTGAAGCAGTGAAAAAGACATAATGTCCAAGCACATATCATGAAATGTAGAGAAATATAATATACAACATAATCAAATAGCCTAAATATTGAAATGATGCTCACCATAATACTGACTTGTACCTCATGGAGCAAGGCCCACTACCTTCCAGAAGTCAGCTGGTGTGGTGGATGTCATCTACAAAACTGTGACCATCTATGGTGGTGAGTGGGTTTTCCATATGTGCAAAGGGTACTTCTCATCATGTAATCTCTCGACACTCCATATATGCAACCTGAGGGCCTTGAGACATCATCTCCTTAGTTATCCACAAAATGGGGATAACATATGCCTCCTACTTGGGGACATGTGCTCATCGTAGAGTGCATGAGAACCGCAACATATCCTGGTAGACCTGTGCTTGCAAGGAAACATAAAACTATCAATTTCATGATGGACTACTCATCCTTGTTCTCATTTTATCATAATCAAAACCCATTAAACTAGAAAAATAATTTTTTGACATTTTTCAAAAAATTCTAAACTAAGCATGAAATCAATGTGCAAGTAGAGGAAAATGAAAATGAAATGCATCTAAACTAGTATGAGAAATCAAGATTCAAAATGCAGGGAATCAAAATGACTTACCTACTTATT
The DNA here is from genome assembly GCA_009831015.1 of Picea engelmannii. Lineage (NCBI taxonomy): Eukaryota > Viridiplantae > Streptophyta > Pinopsida > Pinales > Pinaceae > Picea > Picea engelmannii. The sequence continues at coordinate 472,732 of ML783497.1, read as the reverse complement.
TGGGGCACGGGCCCTAAAGAAGTCATGTGACCTGGATGTGAGGTTGGAGGAGAGACCCATCTACTAGTAATGGCATCTTTCTCCCATCTAGTGTTGTCAGAAAGTATCGTTCTTTGTTAGAATTATTCTTGATGATGTAAGGGACAAAAAATGAATTTTTATCTTTCTATTCATATATGTATTTTCCCTTTCTTTTGTCCCACATGAGCATAAGACTTCCTTCATCGAAATTGATGCAAGTTGTATTCTCATCGAATGGAGGCTTTGTGTGGACTGTATATTTGATGATTTCTTCATGTTTCACATCTTCCTTCTTCAACATTTTGATAGACCCTAGCTCCTTCCCATGGTATTTTTCAAGTTTGTCTTTGTATTGATATGTCCATGGAAGAAGAGTGTCTATGGAGTCCTCATGCATAAAAGGTAGCTCATATGGATCATACTCAATGGTCTGTGGGAGTACATCATAATCACATTCGATGGCATAATAAGGAACATCAGGATCCATCACATGTCTATCAACTTTCTTTCAATTGTATAGTATCTGAAAAGTGTCATCCCCCATAGGAATGTGTTCATGGGTTAAATCCATGCTAAGGAAACCCCCAAGGGAAGTAGACCAGAACCTAGATAAAATCATCCCCCAAGCGTCTGGAATGTCGATAACTACTATGTCCATGAGAATGATGATATGTGGAAAATCGATCAAGAAAATATCAACATCCTCACATACCCCGAGGAATTTGACCTTTCTAGAGTCAATACCACATACATTTCCATAAGGTTGGGTTGTCTTCAAACCAAGTTGTTTCATTACCTTTAATGATATGAAATTTTTTTGGGCCCTTGAATCAAGCATGCAGTTTTTCAAATGGAGGTCATTCACGCTTAATGAAATATAGAAAGGAAGGTTCTTGTCCCTTGGTCGATCGAGATACATAGTGTTTAACATGATAGGAGGATCCTGCTTCTCGGATGACACCTATAAGATTTTCAAAATTTCCCTTTTTACGAAAGGGATATTACACATCTCCATCATTGGGACCGTCGTATTCAGTTTTCCAAACATGTTTGCAACATCTATATTCAACAAAATGTAATCTGTAGGAGTTGGCTTAAGAAGAAAATCACATACTGACGGTGGAGGTTGTGGAACCACCTTTTCTACAGTTGGAAGAGGAGAATCAGGATGTAATGGAGGGGTTGAAGCATTTTTTCTTCAGCAGGTTAGAATTTCCCTCCTCCTTAATTCCTTCTTCTGATCATCTGTTAGTTTATTTAAGGCCTGGATTCTCCCCTCTCTTTCTCCTATTATTCTGGCTTCATTGATCTGTTCTTGATTAACCTATTCATCATTGAGATTGCAAATCATGAAGTTTATATCATCAGGAAAATCTCTATCTTGTCGGGGGCATTCATCTTCCCTGTGGAGTTCTTGGTGTTAGCACAATTTCTGGTATGGGTCATCTTGTATCCTAAGTCGAGCCCATGGCGCAAAAGGGTGAAGAGGTGGGCTAAAGACCCACTAAAAGGCGATCATCCGCAGCCTGTGCTAGAAGCACCCAAGCGCATATCTCATAAAATCTCATTCTGGGCTCAAAGTCAAGCGAGCAAGCAAATATTTCTTTTCAACGACCATGATTCGTCGAGGAAGAAGATCGACGATCGAAGGGAATTTGCGATTAGAAAAGTTGCGCGAGATTTAGTGCAAGAGATAGTGCCCATATTACATGATTTGATCTGGGTCGTTCGATCCCGTAGGGACAGGTGGAAAATTCTCGGCATTTCAAGGATCGACATTTCGGGGTTCTCGACAATAAGTGCATCATGGATCCCCGGTGTGAGAATTCCTGAAAGGATCTGGACCGTTGATCAAGGGAGGGTCTCAGTCTTCCGGCCTTAGGGCTACGTGGTGTGCGTTTTAGTCGTTATGAAATTTTGGCTACCGGGACTTTAAAAGACAACGGGTCTCACACCCACTGCATCTGGAATCGCCGAAACGCGAAATGTGAAAGCTCCCAAAAGTTGGGCCCATGGTCCTGGTGCACGGTCACAAAGGAAACAGTCTTGGGGAAAGGGCGCCAACATTTATCGTGTGGCAAGGCGGGTCCTGAAATGCTGAAATCATCTCAGTCATCCAACCAAAGGGACGTGTGGTGCACGATCAAGCTCGGTCACCATTTTGGCTACCGGGACATTGAAATATAGGCAGTCACTCCTTCACTTTGTTAGGAAGCCCTAAAACATGAAGTGCCAAAATCGCCTTTGAAGATAGGCGCAGGGTCATGGCCCGTGGTCACTTGGGGTGATAGAAAGAGTTGCGCAAAGGGCCAAAGCATCGGGTTTAGTTGCAGGAGGGGTCGTCATGTTCTCCCGGTGCCAATTCAACTTGGCATCAATCTTGATCCCTACTAGAAGTAAATGAAGGTGGGAGGAGGTAGTTGAAACCTCGCCTCACTCCTTAAATTAAGGCATGGAGGTTCTGGCAGGCAATCTGCCCAAGGTCACCCTGTTGAGAGATTTCCTGAGAGCCATGCTGATTCAATGTCCTCGTCTGATCAGATGAGACTGCACATGCTATTTTGGAATTTAATGGCTCAGCTACCCTCCTGCTGTCACAGTGGCGAATTTCTCTGAGTATATATACTCAGTTTTGTATTTTTGTAAGCATCGATGGTAGAGCTAAGCTCTCGATTGTAAAGTTTTAATGGACATTATGGTTCTCTGGTTATGTATCTGTATGTGAAATTTCTTGTTTAATGACAGTCAACTTTCCCATTCCATCTGTTTTTCATCTCATATTGAAGGAGTTCATGATTGACTGATTCGCATGAATCATTGTGACTGTGTTATGATAAAGGTTTTATTGTAGCACTGTTATATTCTCCAATGTTTCTGCAATTTGAATGTAAGAAGTTCTTGTGTTCAGGTTTTCCTTCTACAGGTTGTTAGAAGCTCAATGCCTATAGTAGACCTTTGCATTTCCTCATAGAAGTCTTCCTCCTTCTCACCCTTACTACAACCTACTATCTGAAGTTAAATCAAGACCTCATCTGCTTGTGCATGTCCGACCTAGTTTCGGAGTTAGAACGATATTGTTCGGAGTTTGCTTCCATTTGATCACCCTTTATAAACAAATTGTGACATAAACTGATGGGTGTCGGGCTCTACTCCTACTGCAATCGAGGAGTGAATTATGATGCTAACATTTTTGGCGTCGTTGTTGGGGACGAAGTTGAAGATTTTCCCCGAGATTGAACGACATTGAGCCTCTGATTCTGAAGGTGCATTAGGCATCAGAGTCCTACAAGATTTCTACTATGCACCTAGTGACTCCATTGTGATGACTCCGTTGTGGCGGACCTTTTATTTCAGTTGTGGCTTCCCAAGACAGACACACACAGTCTCATTCCCAACTGCCCTTGGCAAAACCTGAAGTAGATCTAGAGAAGCTTATCAGAAAGGCAAAAGCCTGCAGAGAAGAAGCTTCTGCTGCTGAACCAGGTGTTTCTGATTATTTTCCATCTCCTTCTGTAGAAACTCCATTTTCTGGTTCTCATGTCCATGTCATACCTTCTACTGGTGTTTCTAGAACTTTGACTTTTGAGAGTGTTCCTGTTGAGTTTTCCCCTCCTGGTCTGGGATTGGAGGGAGAAATCCTTATCACTCCCCTCTCCCCTAAAGTTATACCTCGGCATAGACCCATAACCACAAAATATTTCCCCACTCCTAGATTTACCACCCCTCCTCTTATTACTATTGTTGCAACTACAGAGAGAGAAACATCTTCTGACTCAAGCCCCGTAGCCTTATTTTTTAACCCTCCATTTTTTCCCTTTACACCTGGAATCTCAGTTCTAGTATCCCCTGTTTGGACTCCTTCTCCTCCTAGTTCTCCTCCACCTAATATACCTATGGTAGGTGATAATCCCCCTGGTAATAGAATGGATGCCATAGTGGCTGCTAGATATGCTCCACTTGTCCTACCTCAGCCCTTGAATCCTCTCCCTGCTGGAGATTACTTGAAGTACATGCCTAAATTCACTGGAGAGGAAGTGTAACACCCTGTTTCCCCCAGTGTGTAAAAAATAACTATATTGACCAAGAACTATGGAAAACTCAAATATGTGAATGTGTGATTTGAATGGACCTTAATATAAAGGGTCGACGAATGTAAATAATGTTATGAATATATATGTTGTAGGATTGTTGAGAGGGGGATGTGCTGAAAAGAGACCATGATGGTTGTTTAAAGGTGGTGGAAGGCACCTGGATGATGGTGTTAACTTCTACCAAAACCAATACCGTATTTGGTCTTCACTAGCCCGAAGATCAAGAGCGGCTCACTGGCCCCGAAATGAATTACTCGCCAGGATTGGTAGGTGAGGAGGCTCCTCGGGAGTTAATGAGGGATGGGGGTGAACCTCCCATCCATGGAAGCCTCAGGCCTGACCACCGCGGGGAAGTTCATGCCACACACAACCTTGATGGAAGAGAAAAGGCAGCAAATAATTGTGGAGAGGGGGCAGACGCAACAGAGATCGCAAGAGGGAAAAATCAGAAGGACTCTGGAAAAATATATAGAGTGATTGATGAACAGGGAAGAAGGAGAGTAACCTTCGTTCTCAACTTCTGATGAACAGAGACTTAGTCTCAAAGCATCGTGGTCTAGCTCGAGGGTGGCTAGTGGTAAATCCGTTGGGAGTCGTTGAGCCTACGGTTGGGTGGAAACGAGCACCCCTCTCAGAAGTTGCATCACCTGGTGTTTTCTGATAAGTGTTTATATCTTGTGTCTTTCATTGAATATCTTGGAATGTATGCTCATAGTTTGAATACTTATAAATGGTTTCTGTGTAGAAATGTATGCATGGTGTTTTGATCGGAAATGGTGGTTGAATGCTTATGTTGGAATGACCACACTCAGCTCATATACATATATATATATATATATATATATATATATGTCTTCTATTCTCAAGAGGATTGTCCCCCTTATTTGACTCGCGTGAGGCCCTGGTTGACCCTCCCTGAAAGAACCTCTTTTCGGGTTAATTCCCTCCCATTCCAAAGCTGGGATAAGTTCCTAGAAGAACTACCATCTTAGTAAACCTTTGAGTTTGCTTTTACCTATCACAAAAGCTAATAGGCTCGGTGATTTAAGAAGACCTTTCATTATGGTCTTCGAACCTGGTGAAATTTGCCCGGGGACCCGAAGGAGGATTTTATGGATTAAGTCTTAAAACCCTTCACGAGGAAGAGTGGTCCTATTAGATCTCTATGTTTCAGTGTTTCGGTACTCGAAATACCCAAGGGCGAGTTCCCTTGCACTCACAAGTCCCGAAATCCCAACTTGCGAAATCCTAAAATGGATTAGCACATATAGATTCGGCGTTTTGGTGTTTCGGTACCCGGAATACCCAAGGACAAGATCCCTTGCACTCGCAAGTCTTGAAATCCCGACTTGTGAAATCCTGGAATAGTATAGTGTATTTTAGAGTTCAGTGTTTCGGAGTTTCGGCTCCCGAGAAACCCAGGTGCAAGACCTCTTGTTCTCACATATTGTGAAATCCCGATGGATGAGACCCCAAAATGATAATAGCGCAGATGAGTTATGGTGTTTCGGTGTTTCAACACCTGGGATACCTAAGGGTAAGATCCCTTGTACTCGCCAGTCGTGAAACCCCGAAGTATGAAACCCCGAAAAGGTATAGTGTGACTAGAATTTATTTTTTCTATGTCTCGGCACCTGAGATATCTAGAGGCAAGTCTCTTGTACTTGCCAGTCCTGAAATCCTAAATTGCGAGACCCCGAAATGACAATAGTGCAGATGATTTATGGTGTTTCAGTGTTTCGACACCCCAGATACCTAAGGGTAAGATCCCTTGTACTCGTCAGTCGTGAAATCCCGAAGTATGAAACCCCGAAAAGGTATAGTGTGACTAGAATTTATTGTTTCGGTGTTTCAGCACCCAAGATATCTAGCAGCAAGTCTCTTGTACTCGCCAGTCCCGAAATCCTGACTTGTGAAACCCTGAAATGGCATAGCGTGTCTAGAGTTTGGATGTTTCGGAGTTTTTGCACGTGGGAAACCCAGATGCGAGACCTCATGTCTTCATGTAGCCCAAAATACTGATAGGTGAAATCCTGAAATGGATTAGCACACATGGTTTTGGTGTTTCGGCATTTCGGTACCCGAGATCTCCAAAGGTCAGTTTTCCTCATGTTCGCTAGACACAAAATTTCGATGGATGAAACCCCGAAATGAGTTTGGTGGATATAGGGTCTTTGGTGTTTTGGCACCCAGAAAACTGAAGGGTAGGAGACCCTTGCCCTCTTATACCGCGAAAACACAGTATGTGAAACCCCAAAAGGTGGAGTGTCAAGCTTCAATCCGAGGCATTATTAATTGTGATGAACTGTTGGTTCCTTTTGGGTTTTGGAACCTCAAAAGTCAAGGAATAGAGAATACATGCTTCGCAATTTCCTGAATCGCGAAAGCTGAGAGCACCTGTCTGGTAAGGCCTGTGGTGATCGTCGATGATCATATGGGTACGGATAAGGGATGGTAGGGTCTACAACAGGCCCCATGGGAATTCAGGGATTCTATTCCTCGGAGAAGAGAAGGAAAAGCCAAAAAAATTTAGTTTTTCATAGTGGGTGTGTTACAGGAAGAAATAACTGCTGAAGAGAACCTTGTTGCCTTCTACAATTATGCAGACAACCTGAACATTGAAAATGAAGATGTTTCAATGAGAGTCTTTGCCCGGAGTCTCGATGGTGAAGTTCGGAAATGGTTTAGGGGAATGACCCCGAGATCTATTGTTGGGATTGAGTCTTTAGATAATGCTTTCTTAAGACAATGGGGAGATAAAAAAGATCTCATGTACTACATGACAGAGTTTGGGTCCTTGAAAAGAATGGAAGGAGAATCTGTTTCTAATTTCTCTAAAATATTTAATAAAATGTATAATAAGATCTCTGCTGAGATAAAACCCTCAGAAGCCTCAGCCAAAATCACTTATGCCAGTGCTTTTGATCCTGATTTTTTCCTCCTGCTTAGAGAAAGAAGAGCTACTTCCTTGGCTAACATGCAAGATGCAGCCCTGGAAGTAGAATCCAATGTGTTGGCAGTTAACAGACTCAGAAGCAATTTTGACATAAGCGAAGGGAAAGGAAAGTTTGAGGCCTCAACCTATGATTCCTCTACACTTTCCCCTCAGATGGATGAAGTAACTAGAGTACTAAAATCACTTTTGGCTAGGATGGAAAGATGGGAATTAGAAGGGAATATGACATACAAACCCCCCCAAAATATGGATAACAGAGGCAACTTTAGGAGGCCAAATAATAATGATCCTCGGATTATGCCAAGGGAACAAAGGAACAGATATAGATATGATCAAAGGATCCAAACCCCTCTCCAAAATAACCTTGTTGTCGATGAGGAAGGAGAGGAGATAGATGAGCTTGGTCCCGAAATCCATTGTTTTGGAGACACCTCCCCTTTCCCCCATTTGACTCAATCTGCATATGAGAAATCCCTTATGAAAAGTCAAATCAATGAGTTGAGTAAAGTGTAAAAGGCCAACAACACTCCTAACATATACAATCTCAAGTCAAAGAAGAAAGAAGGGAAGTTTTACATCCATGATCAACCTCTCATAGCAGAGAATCCTGATAAGAAAGCAGTAAATATTGCCAAGGAAAGGAAAACTCAGAATATCTCGCCAATAGCCAAAGCCTTTGTTCCAGATGTGAGGGAAATTCCTAATCCTCCTTCCTCCTTTAGTTTTGAGCATGAAATTCAAAAGATCAGAATTCATGTACCCCTATCGGAACTAGTTAAAAATGAAGATTTCAAAAGGTCCCTCTCCAAACTGCTACAGTTTGAGTCCCCCCATCTTTCCACAGACTCAGTAAATCTCCAATATGAAAATCCAGTAGTCATCCTAGGTCCCATGGTGGAAGACAGAAATGAATCATCCCCTCCCTTCTACACATCCCTGAACATACATGATAAGGTGTTGCATAATTGCTTGATGGATTCAAGGGCTTCCCATAACCTCATGCCTAAAATAGTCATGGAATAACTAGGACTGGAAGTAACAAAGGCCTATCATGATTTATACTATTTTTATTCAAGGAGGGTGCAATGCCTTGGAGTCATCAAAGACCTGGTGGTATGCTTATTTCAGCTACCAATGAAGAGTGTGGTCATGCACATTGTAGTAGCTGATATCCCCCCCAAGTTTAGCATGTTGTTGTCAAGATCTTGGATTAAAAATCTTGGAGGAACATTATAGATGTACCTCACGTATGCCACCATTCCATTCTTTGGAGGGGAACACAGAAGGGTGTATAGAGAATCTCAATTGGCCTACATTGTGAGTGATGAAGCAGACCCCACCAATCATCCTATCTTTTCACTTGACACTGATTTGGGGTGTATTTTATTGCATCTCATTGATACTCCTGAAGCTCCTCTTCAAATCATAAAGAAGCTCATATTTGATCATGAAATACCTCCTCCAACTACCTCTCTGTAGAATATGTTCTTCGATGGAGCTTCTTCTAGTGAAGGCACTGGTGCTGGAGTGGTTTTTGTGTCACCTTGTCAAGAAACCATATCCATGTCATACAAGCTAGAGTTTGAAACTACCAATAATGTGGCAGAATATGAAGCTCTTGTTCTAGGTTTAAGTGCTGCAAAAGAAATGGGAATAGAGGAGGTAGCAGTGTTCGGAGATGCTGAGTTGATAATCCAACAGGTCAGAAATTCTTATCGGGCTAAACATCCTCGACTCAGAAGTTACAAAAATGAGGTATGGGACCTAATTGATAATTTCTTCTCAGCTTTCAACATTTCTTTTATTCCAAGAGAGGAGAATAATTTGGTCGATCCTTAGCTATCTCAGCTAGTCTATTCAGGATCCCTCTGCCACCTAAGATCAAATATGATGTTGAGATAAGATATAGGCCATCTGTACCGGACAATATCAAGCATTGGAAGGTATTCGAGGACGATCTTGAAATCAGAAAATTTCTTGAGTCTGTTGATGAATTCTCCGCATTGCACATTGATGAGGACCCTGATCCTGAAGGTGACCCTCACCTTGAGGTATTTTTAAATAAAATTGCTAATCTCCATATTGTTTAGTTTCCTAGCAATCACATCCCAAAGGGATTAGTTCTTTTAGAAAGATTGTTTGATGGGAATGATATGGCAGTAAAGAGTAGGGTTTCAAATGAAGATGTTGATACCACTGAGTGAAACATTGGCACATAGGAGGAGCCTAAGTTTGTCAAGTTGTCAAGCAGCCTGACCAAAGAACAGAGGGCCGAATATACTGAGTTATTAAGAGAATTTGTTGATGTGTTTGCATGGACCTATGAAGACCTCAAGACATATGACACATATGTCATTGAACACAAGACCCCATTGAAGGAAGAGGCTAAGCCATTTAGGCAGAAGCTAAGATATATAAATCCCATGTTGATTCCTGTCATGGAGAGAGAAGTGAAGAAGTTGTTAGATGCCCAAATTATTGTCCCCTTGAGATGTTCTGAATGGGTGGCCAATCTAGTCCCAGTAAGAAATAAAAATGGAGAAATCAGGCTTTGCGTTGATTTTAGAAATCTAAATAGAAACTCAAAGAAGGACTATTACCCCCTACCTAAGATGGAACACATATTGCAGAGGGTAAATGGTGCATCCAGGATATCCATGATTGATGGTTTTTCTAGCTACAATCAGATATCAGTCCTACCTGAGGATAGAGAAAAAATAGCCTTCATCAATCCTTGGGGCACATTCATGTATGCCAAAATTCCTTTTGGATTAATGAATGCAGGAGCAACATTTCAGCGAGCCATGGATATAGATTTCATCGGGGAGAAAGATCAGTTTGTGGTGATCTATCTGGATGAAATCACAGTCTTCTCCAGATCTGATAAAGAGCATTGTTGTCACTTGAGGAAGGTTTTCTTGAAATGCAGGAAGTTTGGTCTCTCCTTAAACGCCAAGAAATCATTGTTTTCCATGAAGGAGGGGAAGTTGTTAGGCCATATAGTATTAGAAGAGGGAGTGATATTTGATCCCAGCAGAGTAGAGGAAATTCATACCCTATCACTTCCCAGGTCCAGAAAGGAAGTCCAAGCTTTCTTGGGGAACATTAACTTTCTGAGGAGGTTCATCTCAAATTTTGCTGAGTTGGTGAAACACATCACAATCATGATCAGAAAGGGAAATGCAGTAAAATGGACTGCTAAACCCAGGGAATATTTTGTCCAAATAAAAAGGGCGTTGACTGAGGCACCTATGCTGATCAGTCCTGATTATTCCAAGGATTTCCTATTTTTTTCTTTTTCTTCTTTTGATACAGTAGCAGCGGTTTTATTTCAGAGAAATGAGGAAGGGAGAGAGAAACCCATTTCCTTCTTCAGTAAGGCATTAAGAGATGTAGAAATCAGGTATGAGATCATGGAGAAACAGGCCTATGCCTTAGTGAAATCTCTCAAATCTTTCAGAGTCTATGTCTTGCACTCAAGGGTGAGTTCATACGTCCCTTCAGCCTCTGTGAAGGACATCCTTATACATCATGACATAGATGGGAGAAGGGGTAAATGGATTGCCAAGATCCTTGAGTTTGACCTAGAGATAAAGCCCACCAAGTTGGTTAAAGGGAAAGTTTTAGCCAAGATCCCAGCTGAATCCAACTGTAAGGCTTTGGGGGTAAATTTCATCCACATTCGCTCAGAAAATCAGCAAGTTAAGTTGTCAGGTGGCAGTCCTCAAAGAATCCCTCCATTGGAAGAATTCTCCTGGTATAAAGATGTTATATATTTCTTGCAGGATTTAAATCCCCCTGATGAAATGGGGAAGAGTAAGGAAAGATATTTAAAGCTCAAAGAATTCAAGTATTTCCTTATTGACCTGATCTTGTACTAGAGAGATCCTCTAGGGGTGTTTCTGAGGTGTCTGAACCCACAGGAGGCCTAGAAAGTTATGTTTGATTTCCATAGCAGCCTATGTGGAGGGCACGATTTATGGAAGACCACGGCCCACAAAATTCTCAGGGATGGGTACTACTGGCCCACCTTATTCACTGATGTCTGCAGAGAGGTCAGAGCCTGCATCAAGTGCCAAAGGTTCTCAGGAAAGAAGCAGCTCAAATCTCTGCCACTAAAGCCTATAGTAGCTTCAACACCCTTTCAACAATGGGGGTTGGAATTCATTGGAGAAATTAATCCACCTTCAAGTGTCCAACATAGATGGATCCTAACTTATTCAGTCCACTCCCTATTATCCTCAAGGCAATGGACTGGCAAAATCTTCCAATAAAAGTCTGATCAAGCTCATTAAAAGATTATTGGAAGACAATAAGAGGGCCTGGGATTCAAAACTCAAATTCTCTCTGTGGGTTGATCAAGTTACAACAATGAAGTCCCTGGGCACCTCCCCTTTTCATCTTGTTTATGGGACATAAGCTGTATTTTCCACTCAGCTGGATCTACCTATAGAAAAATTATTTCAATATTACGAAGGAGAGCCAGACCATATGGTCAGAAGAATTCATCAATTAGTGGAAGTGCAATAGACCAGGGAGTAGGTAATTGACAGAGCTCACAATCATCAACAGAAGATCAAGAAAACTGGGAGATTTGGTGCTTAAGTGGGATGCACCTAGGCAGGATAGAGGCAAACACGACAAGTTTGATTCCCTCTGTATTAGGCCTTTCAAAATCTCTGAAGTATTTTTAAACAACACCTACATGTTGCAAGATTTGGAGGGAGAAGAAGTTTTTAATGGCCCAGTAAATGGGCATTTCCTGAAAAAATGTTTTGTTTGAGCCTTAGACAGCTCCTTTATTTTTGTAAATATTGCTTTTCTATTTTTTTTTTGGCTTAATAAATGATTCCACAGCCCAACAACAAGGCATTGAAATTGCAGAAGGAGGTCTTAGAGCATCACAGGGATGAATCTATCCCCCATGGAGCCTAATGTTAGCACAAATTATGGTATCGGTCGTCTTCTCTCCTAAGTTGAGACCATGGCACAAAAGGACGAAGAGGCGGGCTAAAGACCCACTAAAAGGTGATCATCTGTGACCTGTTCTAGAAGCGCCCAAGTGCATATCTCAGAAAATCTCATTATGGGCTCAAAGTCAAGCGAGCAAGCAAAGATTTCTTTTCAACGACCATGATTCGTCGAGGAAGCAAATTGACGATCGGCAGGAATTCACAATTATCAAAGTTGCATGAGGTTTAGCACAAGAGATAGCGCCCATATTACACGATTTGATCTGGGTCATCTGATCTCGTAGGGACAGGTGGAAAATTGTCGGTGTTTTAGGGATCACCATTTTGGGGTTCTCGACAACAATTGCATCATTGATCCACCGTGCGAAAATTCCCTAAAGGATTTGGACCGTTGATCAAGGGAGGGTCTCAGCCATTCGACCTCAAGGCTACATGGTGTGTGTTTTAGTCGTTTTTGCATTTCGGCTACCGGGACTTCAAAAGACAAGGGGTCTGACATCCACTACATCTGGAATCGCCGAAACGCAAAATGCGAAAGCCCCTAGGAGTTGGGCCCATGGTCCTGGCACTTGATCACAAAGGAAATAGGCCTGGGGAAAGGGCACCACCATTTATCGTGTGGCAAGGTGGGTCTTGAAATGTCGAAATCATCTCAGTCATCCAACCAAAGGGACGCATGGTGCACGATCAAGCCCGGTCACCATTTCAGCTATCGAGACTTTTAAAGATAGGGAGTCACTCCTCCACTTCGTTACAAAACCTTGAAACGCGAAGTGCCAAAAGTGCCTTTGAAGATAGGCGCAGGGTCACGATCCATGGTCGCTTGGGGTGATAGAAAGAGCTACGCAAAGGGCCAAAGAATCGGGTTTAGCTACAGGAGGGGTCGTCACATTATCCAAGTGCCAATTAAACTTGGCCTTGATCCTGATCTCTGCTAGAAGTAAATGAAGGTGGGAGGAGGTGGTTGAAACCTCGCCTCACTCCTTAAATGTAAGGCATGGAGGTTCTAGTACGCAATCTTCCCAAGGTCGCCCTGTCGAGAGATTTCCTAAGAGCCATGCCGATTCGATGTCCTCGTCTGATCAGATGAGCCTGCACATGCTAGTTTGGAATTTAATGGCTCAACTACCCTCCTACTGCTAGGGTGGAGAATTTCTCTGAGTATATATACTTAGTTTTTTATTTTTGTAAGCATCAATGGTAGAGCTAAGCTCCCGATTGTAAAGTTTTAATGGATGTTCTGGTTCCCTGGTTATGTATCTGTATGTGAAATATATTATTTAATGATAGTTAGCTTTCCCATTTCATATGGTTTTCATCTCATACTGAGGGAGTTCATGATTGACTGATTCACATGAATCATTGTGGCTGTGTTATGATAAAGGTTTTATGGTAGCATTGTTATATTCTCTAGTGTTTCTGCAATTTGAATGTACGAAGTTCTTGTTTTTAGGTTTTCCTATACAGGTTGTTAGAACCTCAATGCCTATAGAAGACCTTTGCATTTCCTCATAGAATTATTTCTCCTTCTCACACTTACTACAACCTACTTTCTGAATTTAAATCAAGACCTCACCTGCTTGTGCATGTTTGGCCTAGTTTCAGAGTTAGAACGATATTGTTCTAAGTTTGCTTCCATTTGATCACTCTTTATAAACAAATCGTGACATAAATTGATGGGTGTCGGAATCTTCTCCTACTGCAATCCAGGAGTGACTTATGATGCTAAAACTTGGCATGTGATACACCAATCTTCTATATCAACTGTTCAAATAAGTTTCAAAGTATATGGGGCCTTTGCCTCTTGTTGAGGTCTTGGTTTCAACTGATGACATCTCTCTGTTGTGTGGAAAACTGAGATCTGGGAGCAGATTGATTTCTTTCCACTATAGTAATACAATTCATAAGTTGATTATGCACCTAAACAAACTGAGTATTCATTTGGTCTATCTTCTGATTCATGAGAGAAAACAGATTAGGAACATTGTTGTTGGAAAACTTCATCCTTGATTTTGTCTTGTTGCAGGGATACTCAAAAGGTTCTATTTTTGAATCAAGGAGATTCTCTTCAATGTCGATACTGAATTATTTAGCCTCTATCAATGATGTGGGATTTTTATCTTTAAGAATGTATCAAAACTTCCCTTCAAAGGAATTCATGTAAAGGAGCCGAACTGATGGTGTTGTAGGATGGTAATCTATTGGAATTTGATTGTACAACTTGTCAAATCTTGAAATGAATTCCTTTACCATTTCATTCTCCTTTTTCTTTATTTGATTAAAATACCATCTGCTTCTAAATAAGGTAGAAAAATCATCATAGGTCGTGATATGATTATCAGGGAGTCCTATGAACTAATCAAGACCTTCTTCAGTCAATGATGAAGTGAATAGTCTCATGGGCACATCTTCATGATCAATATTTGCATTGTCCATATCTCATGCCATGACATAAATGTGGTCTTCAACAATTATCACATTGTTTCATAAGAACTTTGGCAACCACTTGTTGACATCTGCCAGCATCTAGCTAGGGTAACCTTGGATATTGGCCATATTAAGGGGTTTGTAGAGGTATATTACCCAAGGGCGAGCCATTGGAGAAATGGGAAGGGATTTATGGAAATGGGTTTTAGCAACGGGAGACTTGAGAGGAGGCCTTCTTTGGTAAACCTTAGAAGGCGTGAACCTCCCAGGAGGAAAAGGTTTGGAAAAAGAAGGATTCTGAGAAGGTGGAGTCGCCAGATGAGTTTCAAAATGAACTCATCAAGAAAGGTGAAAAGGGAACGTTCAATGGGTGGAGTCACAAGGAAAGATAAGGGAAAGGCTTTGGAATAGCTCACCAAAGTGTCGTTAGGGTACGAAGAAGATTCAAAATCTTCCTTGGGAACAATGCCAAAATGTTATAGAACAAGTTGTAGGTTGGGAAAATCTTGACCCAACCAAAAATAAAGTGATACAACTTGGGAATCCTACACCCAATGTCACCTCGATGTAGGTCTCGCACTTCAAGGGTGACTAGGTCACTCTAGGGAGGTGATCCTGGTGACCCTAGGGGGGTTTCATATGGAGGTATATTGAAATGGAATTGAATCCCCTAGATTTAAATTCTAAGTGGAATAAAAGGCAGGGAGAGATGCCTTGCAAGTCAAGTAATTTTTTCCCCAAAGCTATAGTACTTATGCAGATGATTGTACCTGCCTGGGACATAAGAAAACACACTTTGCAATGATATATGTTAGTTGGATCAACAAGTTAAGATTTATATCCCTAATTTTTAGAAATATATAACAATATATATCAGAAATTAAATAGTATTATAAGTTTCTCAATAAGTGTTAGAGATCAAGTATAAAATACAAGAGAAAGACTATCTAACCTCAAGATGAAAAGCCAATATTCTAGCACAAAATATAAGGTTGTTGTAAACACTTTTCTTCAACAAATTATATCATCCTTATGTCTGTAACATTCAATGTATTATAGAAATAAAATCAGCCACTAAAATCGCCTCAAACTTTGCCAAAATGTGCGCTAGGTCAAGGAGAGTGAGTGTGCAAGATTTGAGCAAAATCGAATGGTTGATAAGAAAGTTATTCAAGCAAATGATTTAGGTTTTTGTAGCCCTAGTGATTGAAGATGCAATTTTGTAATAGCAGCAAGAAGTAAACCCTTGATGGGGATTCCCTAGTGGCTTTGAGGTGCTCAAGTTACAAGGAGTACAATCCACTTTGCAAGAAGTAAACATGACTAAAATTCATGTTTCCCAATACAATACTTTATTTCTCCAATGAAGAAAAGTATGATTAGTGACTTTACTATTGGGTTGTTGGAGTCAAATAAAAAACGAGCTTAGAGAAGCTACCTCCTTGGGGGTGTAATCCCTTTTACTTCCTAAGGCAATTTTCTCTAGGCTAGGGTTTAAGCTAAGAGGGTGCATGCCCTTATACTTCTCTTAGCAAACCATTGTATAATCAATGAGATGAAGGAATAAAATGATGAAGACTATGGTGGGTGTGTATGCCCTTATACTTTCCACCTAGCTCCTAGCAAAACAATACTTGACTTGAATAAAATGATAGCATAATAGTAGAAAACCATACCAAGATCAAGAGAAATGCCAAGACAATCCACCATAAGACCTATAAAAGAATCATCCAAGGCTAGCGCTAGACTTCCACCAACCATTCACCAATAGATATCTATAAACAAGTGCACAAGAGATAAAAAGAGCCAAGTGTGGCACAAATTTCAGACCAAGGCCTCTCACAAGAGGCAGAGTTATGTTTAACATGAGATCTTATGATCTCTATTTATACAAAATGTGGATAACATTGTTTGTCCACAAATTAATGAGTAAAGCACAAGATTAGGGGTCAAAAACCCTAATCTTTCCCCCTTAATAAAGTAATATTAAACTATTCACTTAAAATTTCACTTTTTGCATAAACAAAACCCTAATTTAGGAGGACGCCACCTCTTTAGGGGACACTTTTCCACTTTGAGGAAGTCGTTGGTGTTGGAGAAGCACTGATAGGCCTCCAAAGGCCACATTTCAAGCATCTAATCACTCTCATCATGGTGAAGACCCTTCTCCTCCTCAAATTTCCATGTGTCAAAAGAGTGGCACCTCACCACCATGCCCTATCCCCAAAAGCATGACGTCAAGCTCAAAAGTAGAACATTTTTCCCCTCCTAGGAAAATCGTTTAGAAACTGATGGTTGGGATAGGTTGTGCAAGCCATCATCAAGGCCTTCCAACTCTGATCTCTCTCATCTGACATGTGGGCCCCTGACATCCAATATGTGGGCTTGTAGCCCCATGGAATCCCAAGCTAAGCTTGTTCTCCCAAAATTGTCCACCAACTAGGTCCTACAAAGACAAATGAGCACGCACTTCAAGGATATCAAGTCATAACATCATGATAAGTGAATCCAATCTATAAATAAGGCATATAATCATGTGCATCAAAGATCACTATATCAAACAATTAACAACTCAAAGCACTATGCGACTTGTCAAGCTTAAATATGGCAGGGTTGACGAGGTGTCTAATCCAGATTTAGGAGAAGAATGAATTGATTATTAGATTGGATACAATAAACACTGAGATATGAAGAATAACACAAATATCCATTGAACAATATCTTCTATTAAATAATGAAATAGGCTAACATTGTAAAACTACAGAACTGAAACACTTGCTCGAATGGTGGTAGTTATCTCTAGGAAGAGATGTGGTTGCTACGTGCATCCATCTGAGCATAATGGATTACAATGAGGCTCCAGAGGCCTTTTTGATATTACTCATGAATGCCAAAACCCTAGACATCCAAAAACCTAACCCTAGAAGGTGAAACGCCAAAATATATGTGGGCCCTATGGGTAAGTTGGTGTAATTTGGTACCTCAACTTCCAAGCATCGTAACTTTTGCATACGACCTTTGTTTTAGTCGCATGATAGCCCGTTGGAAAGGTATTTAAGAGAAATACATATTTCATCATCAAACTCTGACTCCTTCTACAATTTGGTTGTGGTGACCCAAAAACACAACGTTCAGGGCCCCAAAATGGCCCTGGAAGTACAAGAAGATGTGATGACATGAAAACATACAAAATAAGTCAGTTAGATTAGGCAAGAGGCCACTCGTATCCACCTAGAGGATGTGTGGGGCTTCAGACAACCCCAAAAGTGTAGAACCCACAATTACAAAGCAATACAAAATAACGTGTTGAACAAAAAATAGACACAAGGATCCAATTGGAATAGGAAGGTGGCCACCAATATCCACCTGGATCAATCCTTCCCTCTTAAGAAGCAATGGTCTCCATTGCATTGAGTTCCCCCATCAGGTGAGGAAACTTCTATTGGATTTGGCCCTAGTCGAGCCACTTTCCTTGGTGTAGGAGTTTCCTTGCCTTGACAACCTGATAAAGTTGGATCTATTGTTGGCGAGTGCCCTTAACCTATGTGTCTACTATCTATTCAGTGGATGCTTGTTCCATTCAGTCAGGGTTGAGCTCTATTGGTGTCAGTTGTTCTTCTATCTCGAAGGTGTCCAATAATGATGGAAAATATGGTTCAAGGAGGTCCACATTGAATACTGGATGTTTACCAAAGAAGGGTGGAGTGTTGAGCTCAAAATCATTGCTACCCACAACCTTGGTGATTGTTTAAGTCCCATAACGAAGTGGGCGAAACTTCTGATGGGGCTCGGTGAGATGATCCTTCTGCAAATGTAACCAGGCTTTGTCACCAACCTGAAACTGGTGTGGTACCCTATGTTGATCATGGTGCTGCTTGTACTTAGCATTGGATTTCTGCAAAATCTCCTGGACCTGTTAGTGGATGTGTTGAATCCACTCAATGAATCTGGTGGCTTTGTCGATCGATGACTGATTAGGGGAAGATTTTGCCAGTGCGATGGCAAGAGGAAGTGCAACATAAATGGGTCCCAAGGGTTGGAATCCTAGACCCACCAGAAATGGGATATGGCTACTGGAACTATGGAGAGCCCTATTGTAATTGTTTTGGACATATGGGAGACTCTTGTCCCATGTACATGGATGTTTAGAATTGTACATGTGCAGGATGTGCATAATCATCTAATTGACGAACTCTGTTTGGCCATCGGTTTGGGGGTGGAAAGAAGTGGATTTTGTGAGATTGGTGTGCAACAGAGACCAGAGACTCGACCAAAAGGTGCCAAGGAACCTATTATCTCAGTCGGAGATGATGGTCTATGGTATCCCAAAGTGGACCCACACTCATTTGAAGAAGAGCTTGGTGGTATCTGCCACTGTGAAATTCTTCTTACAGGCTATGAGGATGGCCATCTTCTAAAAATGATCAACGACCACAAACACATAGTCATTCCCTTGCTTGGTGGACAACAAACCAGACATGTAATCCATTGAGATGGATTCCCAAGGCTTCTCAAGAATAGGAAGAGGGGTGTATAAGCTTTGCTTCTTGATGGTTGGCTTGGCAATAGCACATGAAGTGAAATATCTGATATACTTGTTGACGTCCTGTCAAAGTTTTGGCCAATAAAAATGTTTCTGAAGAATGACCACAATTTTCTCTCTGCCAAAATTTCCTACCACCCGACTGTAGTGGGCTTCCCAAATCAGCTTTGCATGCTCACTTGTAGGAACAAAGAGATGGCCCAGGTGGCATAAGAGTTTGTCCTAAATGTGAAAATCAGTGACAGATGCACCTGTATTCAAGAGTTGATATGTGGTGGCATAGTCCAGATCTTGCTGATAAAGTTGGGGCCACTCAGATGCTTCATGTCCACAGGAATGGAGCACAATGGTGAGTGCATCCATAGGAGGCCAACTTAGGAAGTCAGTGACACGATTGGATATACATGTCTTATACTTGATGTTGAGATGGAACTGTTGCAGGTGCATTGACCACTTATGATATGGGTCATTCTACAATTTCCCCTATGTCTGTATGAACTGTAGAGGCTTGTGATTAGTGTGTATGATCGTCTCTTTCCCCAGAATGTAATGTTTCCATTGACGATAGGCTTGAAAAATGGAATACATTTCATTGTCATAGGTGGGGTATTTACAGACAATATCGGAGAGTGTCTCACTATGGTATGCCATAGGGTGCTCGTGTTGAGTGAGAACTGCACCCACAACATAGTCAGATGCATCAGTCTCAATCTCAAATGGTTGTTATAGATCGGGCAAGGAGAGTATTAGAGATAAGAACAAGCAATGCTTTAGATCATTGAATGCTTGTTGTTGATCCTTGGCCCACATGAACTTGGCCCTACCACCGCCCTTGGTCACCTGGTTGAGGGCCCATGCAATATGGAAGAATCCAAACACAAACCGCTGGTAGAAGTTGGCTAACCCCAAGAAGCTCCGAAGTTCGATCATTGTGGTCGAGGTTGGCCAATCATAGATGACTTGGATATTAGCTGGATCAACATGTACCCCATGCTCATCAACAATTTAGCCCAAGTATTGGACCCTGTTCATGCCAAAAGAGCATTTTTTCAAGTTGGCATAAAGCTAGTGTTGTCACAGAGTGCTCAAAACCTGTTGAATATGCTACATGTGCTCCTCCCATGTTCTGCTGAAGATAAGGATGTCATCCAAATATACTACCGTAAAGGAGTTGGTGAAGGGTCTCAATACATCATCCATCAACCGTATGAAAGTGGTTGGTGAATTTGTTAATCCAAAGGGCATGACTAGCCATTCGTAGAGACCTTGTTTAGACTTGAAGGTTGTCTTCCATACATCAGTGGGTTCGATGGGAACCTAGTGCTAGCTAGACTTTAGGTCAATCTTGTTGAGGAAATTTTCCCCCTTGAGTTGGTCAAGAACGTCATCAATCCTGGGAATGGGGTAGTGGTTCCTGACTGTGATTTTTTTTAAGGATCTGTAATCAATGCAAAGTCGCCAAGTCTCGTCCTTATTCTATACCAGTACAATTGGGCTTCATCAAGGGGAGGATTTGGGTCTGATGTGCCCCTTTTGAAGAATCTCTTGGATCTGATGCCTGATTTCTTCATTCTCCATCAGCGAGCATCGATATACTGGTACATTAGGTAGAGGTGCGTTGGGGGTTAGATCAGTTGGATGCTTGACTTGGCAGTGTGTCGGTACCCCTGTAGGTGAGGCAAAGATTTCTTTGTATTCTTCCATGATCCTGTCCACTTGCTTCTACTAAAAAGAGAGGCACTATGTAGAGGCCATGGATGTGGTGATGACCTTCTACTTATTGTGAGCACAAATCACAAAGAAGACTAACTTCTCATTCTGTGAAATGACCTTACTGCATTTCTTAGCAGAGATTAAAGAAATAGCAGTAAGCGAGGCCACCTATGGGATCCTGTACAATTGTCTACCCAAAGTAATAATAACATTGTGGGTTATAGACTCATACACAGCATGAAACTTCCACAAATATGATTGTCCTAAAAGAACATCACAAACTTCTAGGGGAGAAATATCACACAGTACCTCATCTTTGAAAGTCTTGATGTCGTAGGGAAGACGACATTGTTAGCTGACACAGAGATATCTTCCTTAACGAAGCCAACTGATGGTGTAGGGATGCAGGTGTAGTTTCATTGGCAGGTCTAGCCGCTTGACGACCTTTACTGAAATTAGGTTCTTCTGACTACTATTGTTGACAATGAAATGAATTGAATCCCCCTTGACCCACATCTGTGAGTGAAAGAGGCATTCCCCTTCCTCTGGTTCTCCTGGTCCACTTGGCCATACTTTGGTGGTAGCGACAGTGACACTGGGTTCAACATCGATAATCCACTTCAATCCTTCAGGATTTGACTCAGAGTCAGAATCGGCCTTTGAATCAGAAGCCTTCAACTCGGCCACAAGGGACTGCTTGGAGTGGAATTCATCGGTGTTGTGCCAAGGAAGTTTATGGTACTCACACCTTTTTCCCATGTCATTCTTCGTCTTCTCATTGCCCTTCTTGTGTTGTGGCTTGGATGGATTTTCCTGAGGGTGGCCATATTGAATTGGTCCCTTTTTGTGTGGGTTGGGGTTGCCTTTTCCCTGCTTCATCTATGAGGGGTTTGCAGATCCAAACTCTCATCGTTTCTGCTTAAATTTATCCTCGATCTTGACAACGTATCTATAAGTCATGCCCAATGAGGCAATATCCAGGAACTCCATTTTTTATTGAATGTATCTATGCAAACAACCGCGGTATTTGAGAATGAGATGAATCTCAAAGTATTTGATACCCAATTTGGTGCGTAGGGTATGGAAAATATTGGTGAAATATGGTACTGTCTAGTCCCTTTCTTGACGTAGTTTGGTCCATCTGGTGTATTGGTCCTCGTAGCTTCCAATAGGGTAGTATTTTTATTTGATGGCGTCCTGGAAGGAATCCCATGTAGGGGCCACCACAAACATTGTAGATTCATCCATGGCCCTTTTCTTAGAGTAAGTATCCCACCAGTCTTTAACATGGGGAATGACCTTGAGGAGGGAAAAAGTGATATTTTCCCTATTGGAAAAATTGTGGACCGAAAAATATGCTTCAAGCAGATTCAACCATTTATCTATAGCATCCGCATCTATCAGTCCTTCAAATAATGGAATATCAAAATTTACCTTTACCTTGAAGGGGGTTGCATGGTCGCTTGATGAATATGCTTCTCCTGTGGGCAGTCATCGAAGGATCTACACAAAGTTGTCCATCATTTCGTTCCTTTGTCGTGCGATGGCTTCGTCAAGAAACATTTTAATATGATATCCTACCCCATCATCTTTATTTTTGTCCCCCATGGGTTGTTGTCAGGATCATCATGATCGATCATGTAATGGCTCGATTGGTTCGAGTCCTAACTTATTGTACCCAGATCTTATCGGGGACATGCATGAAGAAAAATAAATGAAGAGTAGACCGCTATGATACCAATGATCCGGATTTAGGAGCAGAACAAATTGATTAACAAAGTGGATAAAATAAACACAGAGATATGAAGAATAACACAAATATTTAGTGAACAATATCTTCTATTAAATAATGAAATAGGCTGATACTGTAAAACTGCAGAACTGAAACATTTGCTCGAATGGTGGTAGCTATCTCTGAGAAGAGATGTGGTTGCTACACGAATTTGTCTGAGCATAATGGATTACAATGAGGCTCCAAAGGCCTTTTTGATATTACTCATGAATTCCAAAACCCTAGACATCCAAAAACCTAACCCTAAAAGGTGAAACACAAAAAGTTATGTCGGCCCTATGGGTAAGTTGGTGTAATTTGGTACCTCAACTTCCAAGGGTCGTAACTTTTGCATACGACCTTTGTTTTAGGACCGTGATAGCCCATTGGAAATGTCTTTTTGAGAGATACACATTTCGCCATCAAACTCTAATTTTTTTTACATTTTGACTATGGCAAGCCAAAAAAAAATATTTAGGTCCCCAAAACAGCCCTGAAATTACAACAAGATGTGCTGACATGAAAACATACAAAATAAGCCAGTTGGATTAGATGAGAGGCCACCCATATCCACCTAGAGGATGTGTGGAGATTCAGATACCCCCAAAAGTGTAGAACCCACAATTACAAAGCAGTACAT
The DNA here is from genome assembly GCA_009831015.1 of Picea engelmannii. Taxonomy (NCBI): domain Eukaryota; kingdom Viridiplantae; phylum Streptophyta; class Pinopsida; order Pinales; family Pinaceae; genus Picea; species Picea engelmannii. The sequence continues at coordinate 449,597 of ML783497.1, read as the reverse complement.
AAGAACAGGTTGAACAAAAAATGGACACGAGGAGCCAGTTGGAATAGGTGGGTGGCCACCAATATCCACCTGGATCATTGTCCTATTGGGTATATATTCCCCTAGGTCAAGGAGAGTCTACAAGAGGTCCCTCTATAAGCCATGTAAAGTGTATGAGGTGGATGGGGTCAAGACTCAATGGTCATAGGGCTCATGAAATACAAGGGGTCGTAGTGTCTCATTAATGGGTGTCTTTGTAGAGGGTGTGTGGTACCTTCGTCAACAATGCACTTTTTCCAAGCCCATTAATTGCCTTTTATATTTATTTATTTATATGTTATTTAATATTATTATAAGGAGAGATTGAAGGTCACTGCCCTAACGTGGTGACCAGGTGATGGGAATGTCACCCACAAACACCTAATGGAAATGATAAGTTTGGCTCGTGATGATACCCCCTTTCTCTCATCCATGCAATTGAAATCCATTTCCCTAGTTTGGTGACCACATGAATGACAATGTCATACCACTAGATATCCATGGACGTGATAGTTCATCTCATGGTGAGAGCTCTTATCCTTCAACTAACCTTTCAAGCATTTATTTATTATATTGTGGGTCCCCTTTATTCAAAGATAAGTGTTTCATTTCTTTCTTGGGTGATCCCTAGGTGAAGCATCTAGAAGGTTTATATAAGGATTTTATATTTTACCCAACACCAACCCCTCTGGGCCTTTAGCCCCTTCTTCCCATAGAATGAGGGACAACCCCTTCTTGGGTCAATATACCCCAAAATCCCAAGAGATAAGGAAATGGAGGGGAATAATTATGGAAAGTGGTAAGTATGGTCGGGAATGGTACGATGGCTCATTAAGGGAGTTCCCGATAGCAAACCCATCCCCAAGGAACACCACTTACTAGGGAACAATGTCGACCACCAAGGAAAAGCAGGGCAAAATGAATAATGTCCAAGAACATGTCATGAAATATAGATAAGTCTAATATAAATCATAATCAAATGGCTTAAATATTGAAATGATGCTCACCATAATACTGACTTGTACCTCATGGAGCATGTCCCACTGCCTTCCGGAAGCTAGTTGGTGTTGTGGATGCCATCTAAAAACCTATGACCATCTGTGAAAAGAGTAATGTTGGTCATGTAGTCTCTCAACACTCCATATATGCAACATGTGGGCCTCAAGACATCATCTCCTTATTTACCCACAAAATGGGGATAATAGGATTAATGGGGGTTTTGAGGAGTTTTAATATTCCTTGAGTCTTAAGCCATCTTCATTAATTTGTTTGTGATTTATACATTTACCCATTTGACTTATTAAGCACTCAAATCATTTAATTCATGTAATAGGTTGAGTGAGGAAGTCATCCAATTGAGTTATGACAACATGGGTTGAATGTAATCATCTTTGGGGGAAAAGTAAGAGCTAAGTAAGTATGGCAAAAGAGGAAATTTGAGCAGGAAAATAGAGTAGTTATAAAATTAGCAAGGAGGGATGAAAACCATAGTTGAGTGTGGGGAAAGAGTGGTCATCCATAGTCAGTATTGGAGACAACTTGTTGAATCTAGAAATTATGTTGAGAATGAGATTGTTATGCATGTGAGAGATTTTTTGTTGAGAAAAATACCCAAGATAAAGTGAGCTTACTATGTGAGAATTCTTGTTGCTGTTGGATTTCCTCGAGCTCCCTGGTAGGGATATTCTTGGTTGGTATGTGTTGGAGCCTTGGAGGGGATGGAATTTATTTGAGGGACTATGGTGCAGAGAAGGAAATATCATCCCTTGGGTTGTGTATATTGATGGGGAAGATATTTGGGTGGTTGGAATTTCTATAGGAGTTCTGTCACTATTTTTTTAGTGGATTTTGAGTTGTTACATTGGACTATGGACACCCATAGGAGCTTGTCTGTCCTTGTGGATTCATAGCCCCAGCTCGGAGGTGACTTGTTGCTGAGAGAATCAAAGAAACAAAGTCTATGGTTGGGTGGAACATCCTTTGTCTACATCTAGTTTTATAAATTGTTTTTAGAAGATAAGTGTTTTAATCATTGTGTTATTTATAGTTTTAATGCAATGATTGAATGTTGCATTTACTTTGTATTTTGTATATATGAATGATGTTGTATGTGTTTAATTGTATATGTGCATGTTTAAATCAGTTGTATTCATGAGGCTAATTATTAATGATATTTGCATGAGTGTGTATCTCATGTTGTTAATATTTCCGCATTTAAATTGAATGATAGTCAATTTCATAGTAACATGGCTCAACCAAAATGGTAAGTTTGGCATGTTATAGAATGGTATAAAAGACAATTTTTGTGGTAGCACACCTCAGTGAGAATCTGGGAATATCAAATATTGGTATCTGAGCCTTTGGTTCAACACTGGATTTGTATGGGATGAAGAATAGTGCAGTTTTGACAAATTCATTGTTGCAGAGCATTAGTCTCTATCTAATTTTGGAAAATGGTAAAGTTCAGAGTGAAAATCCCAATTTCTAGGTGAAATATGCATGTTATTTGGAAATGGAATGTTGAATTGACAATCATTGGGACAAGTTCGTCCATGGGATGTTGTAATGCCTTTCCTAGGGCTTCATAGTTAAACAACGAGTTTGTAATCTAATTGACATTATGTTTGCATGAAATCCTAATTTATGTTTCTGTTCTAGCAATTAAACAATTAAATTTCAACATCTCAATCAATTTACACAGTTCATGTAGTCAC
>ML783497.1:419235-446815 GCA_009831015.1 Picea engelmannii | reverse complement strand
AATTGACATTATGTTTGCATGAAATCCTAATTTATGTTTCTGTTCTAGCAATTAAACAATTAAATTTCAACATCTCAATCAATTTACACAGTTCATGTAGTCACCTAATACATTTTCAATATATAGATATATATCTTTAACTTCCATCTATAGTGAAATAGTAAATTAGCAAAAACAATACCTCTTGAACTAGAAGTTTGTCCTGACTATTGTTGTCTTCTTTGTCTGCTTGAATTTCCTCACTGCCTAAAAACTAAATCTTTACCTCCCATCCAACTAGGAACAGAGCCTCTCTGACTCCCTAGTTCCAAGCCCAAAATCCCAGCAACCAACCACCTCGTACGCAACCAAAATTTCTTCAGACCAAATTCTTCTCGAATAATTTCTCCTCCCCTTCTCTCTCAAATGATCCCTCCAAATGACCAACTCCCCCTTCCTTATCCCCCCATCCACCAACTCCTTCCATCATAAATTCTCTATATACCCTTAATACAATAAAATACTCATTTCCTTTATTGTTTCATTATTTAATCCTTTAATTAAATAACGATAAAATCTAATTAGTTAAATAATCTAATTGACTTAATTAAATTAAGGATTAATTAATTATTTAATTAACTTTAATACATTATTGATTTAAATTACATTACTTAATTATATTTATCAATTAATCCATTTGGGGCATTACATACACCCACCCTTCAAGAAACTTCATCCTGAAGTTATGGTAATTCACAATATAAGGATAATAATAACATTATTCATACATCTAGATCAAATAAGCAATATGATCAATTTAATACACTCATAAATACTAGTGTACTTGCACAAGACATGTAAGTGTAGTTGACACATACATAACTCGTGCATGTACTAATGGAAATAATTAACACATCTAATGCAATTCATGTATGGTTCCAATCAAGTTAACAATGCAATTAACTTCATAATCATAGATGATTTTAGGGGCTAAATTTCGTCATTGGGATAATTTTCCATTGTTTTTTCCAAAAAGTGATTCACCAATTTCCATTTTTTCTAAAAATGATTCTCCCAAATTCCATAGAATAAAATGCTTTTACCTTAAAAATCGCCAAAAAATTATAGAAGCTGTATAAAATCCTTGAAATTTGAATATTTTTACAAAACTATCGTCAATCATTTTACATTTTCCATATTATGGAGTAGTAAGATTAGCCCAAGTTTCTACATTTTAATATAGATTTTCATCCTTAAAATTATCACTGTTCATAATGAATAAATCAACCATTTACACTATTAGCAAAATCCTTCAATTATAATAACTTAGAACAAAACAACATTTACCTAGATAATTGTAATTCAGTTAAGTGTATTTTTTTTTTTTTAATTCAGAACAAGAGAAGATCAAACACTTCTTCTATAAGATTAAAACCCCACACATTATCAACTACTTTTAATCATATGTCCTCCATAACCTACTTCCATATTCCATCCATATCCTTCCTCCGTTGGACTATCCTGGAGTGTCAACTATATTGACCTAAATCCAGATAGAACTCGTAAGCAGAAGTGTCAACTACCTTGACCAAGCTTCCCCGGTAGGCAACTAGCAGTCATCATCACATGTCTAGGGGAGTGTGACATAAAACCATCCTCCCATGACTCCAGGTTTTGGAGGATACACGGTGGGAAATGCCTCCACCTCTCCTAATAGAACTAGGTTCAACATCCTATCATGGACCATATGGTGGCATTGTATTGCTAGGATTTTGTCATCGTATATTTAGTTTCAAGTAGTCTCGCTACCTAAAAAACCTTCACTTTCCCACATATCATAGAAATGCATTTGAACCAACATAATTTAACATGCAAATATTCATACCATATTGTTTCTTGGTCGATGTTCACGACATCAACCATTTATTACCATCATCCTTTGGCTATTTGTATGGAATGTCAAAGTAGTATAGGGTGTATCATAGAAAAAGAGTGATGTTTATTAAAAGGTGGGTAACTTTCACACTTAAAAGGGAATAAGATGTTTTTTGAATTATATGTATTTTTTATTTTTGTGGTTTAGTAGTTGGGAGAAAGTGTTTTAATATTCTAAATTTAAACCATTTTTTTCAAGAAAACTTTCACATAGAGAAAATTCTTTAATTACTTTCCTATGATTTATGGATGGTAAACGTGGTAAACTGTCAGCTTTGATTACAGATTCTAACATCACGGCGATTAAAAGAGTCGAACTCATGACCTCCCCAACTTTGGGGGAGAGATAAGAAGTCTCGTGTCTAGCTCATGACCACTTGAGCTAGCACTCAAGGCTAATTCAAGTGAGCTTTTATATGACAAGAAAAATATTTGATTTTTCAAAATTGTTTTTTCTGTCATAAAAAGGATTTGATTTAAATGAGTTAGGAGAATTATAAGGGTGAAATTTTATCATTGGGTGAAACTTAACAGGTTGAAAGATTAATGGGGTGAATTTGCATGCCTCCGCGAAACATAGTTTTTTCTCTAGTATTAATCCCAATAGTTTTTTCTCTAGTATTAATCCTAATCATACAGGGAAATGTTTTCACTAGACTATAGTTCAACAAAGGTTTTGGTTGGGAGATTATTGATTTGATTGAGAAGGAGGAACTACTACATATGGGAGAAAAAAATGACGTCGTACTCTGACAGTACCGACAAAATCAACCATACTATCAAATTTTACTTGTATTTTTTTTATTTGAAAAAAAAAAACCTAACATTCGTCGACTATCCAGAAAAAGGGACTTTATCTTCGAATATCTGACGGTTGACTAGGTCAATGATATATGTGTCACCATACTGACGTTTGATGAAGTCAATATTTTATTCGTTAAACAACGTCTCTCTAGTCAACAACCATCGGAAGTCCGACAAAAAAGTGATATATAATTAAAAAAAGTTCGAACTATTAGAGACGTTTGACTTTGTTGCTATACTATTGATGGTTTGCAGAGATTATAGGGGATATTTTTTGGTCAGAATATAATTATTTTTTTATTTGTTTAATTGCATTACAAACAATTAAACTACTGAGGTTGATTTTTGAAGATAATCATCACTGAAAGTTTGGTATGGAAAAATGTCACATAACATTCCTCCAGGAGGACAAGGAGACATGAGATTTTCATTGGAGGATTTCGGCGATTGAAAATGTTATTTCCCTCATAAAATATGTAGGGGCTATAATAGAAGGAGACTTTTAATAAAAACAACTAAAAGACATTGTAGAGAGTATGGACACCTTGAAGGCGGGCATGAATATCGTCCCTTGGTAAGTTATTCATTATATGTATTTATATTGTAGATTGTTTTTGTAAATGTTTATATGTTAAATTTACAAGAAAAATAATATATTCTCTTTTCTTTGTGGATATATTATACATACACAAAAAATTGAGAGTAAGTTAAGAAGAGAAGAAGTAGACATAATATGTAGATTTTAATTAGGGTTTACGGTCAGGTTTAGTGGTTTAGGGGTTTAAGGTTTAGGGGTACAGGTGTAAGGAGTTATGGGTTAAGATTTTAGCGGTTTAAGGATTAATAAGGCCATATTAGGGCTCAATGGTTAAGGGGTTAGGGTTTAAGGTAGGTTTAGGGGGTTTAGGTCCTAGGGTATTTAGAGGTTAATGTGGTTTTAGGGTGTAGGGGTTCAAGGCTTATTGTTTAAGGGGTTTAGGATTAGGTATTAAAGGGTTAGGGGTTAATATTTTAGGGTCTTAGGGGGTAAGGGTTTATTGGTTAAGGGTTTAGGGTTGAAGGGTTTAGGGATTAATGGCTAAGGGGTTAGGGGTTTAAGGGGTTAGGGGTTTAAGGGCTTAGGGGGAATGGGATTAAGGTGTTAATGATTTGGGGGATAGGGTATGAGGGGTTAGGGGTTAGGGGCTAGGGATTAAAGGGTTAGGGGTTAATGGTTTAGAGGTTAGGGGTGGGTTAAGGGTTAGGGATCAAAGGGCTCTGTAAGCTCTCAACCCCTTATAAACCATGGTCTCCAAGTTTTGGGAAAGCTTCCATCAACTTAAAAGTCATGGTCACCAAGTGAAATCAAGGAAGAATATGAAATAATGATGATGGAATTATAGGAATAGGTTGGTTTTGTTGGTTCTGACTATATATCTCATAAAGTGTCTCTATTTCTACATGTGAACAAAAGTAACATTTTTCCTATATTTTTTCATCATATTCATAAAAATCTTGATAAATTGCACAAGCTTGATCATTGGTTTGTTGTCTTTGTTTCTTTCTCTCACCTAAGCTAATTTATTGATATAGAATACCAACTACTAAGTACCCCTAACCCTTGGATGGCCAATAACTTGTTAACCCCTAAACCCTTATCCTGTGATCCCTTATAAACCCCTAAACCATTAAGTACCCCTATCATTGACCTCTAATTACCCCTTAAAACCTAACCCCTTAACCCTTGACCCATAACCCTTCCATAACTAATGCATTAACCCCTAATCCCTCAGCTCTCAACCCCTTATAAATCAAACCGTGGTCTCCAAGTTGGGTTGGGGGAAGTTTCCATTCACTTAAAACTTGTGGTCTCCAAGTGAAATGAAGAAAGAATATGACATAATGATGAAGTCGAAATAAGAATTTGTTTTCTTTGTTGGTTGTGACTATATATCTCACAAAGTGTCTCTCTTTCTACATTTAAAGAAAAGTAACATTTTTCATATATGTTTTCAACATAATCATAAACATATTGACAAATTGCACAAGCTTCATCATTGATTTGTTGTCTTTTTATCTCTCTCTCACCAAGTAAGTTGGCTGCTCCATATAGAATACCAACTCCTAAGCACCCTTGACCCTTGGACGAAAATAAGTTGTTAACCCCTAAGCCTTTATCTCTTGACCCCTTATAAACCCCTAAACCATTAAGTACCACTATCCTAGACCCCTAATTACCCCAACTTAAACCCTAGCCCCTTAACCCCTAACCCATAACCCTTGGACCACTAATCCATTAATCCCTAATCCCTAATCTCTCAACCCTTTATAAATTAAATTGTGATCTCCAATTTGGGTCGGGGAAAGTTTCCATCCACTTAAAACTTGTGGTCTCCAAGTGAAATCAAGAAAGACTATGACATAATGAAGAAGGATAAATAAGAATATGTTGTTTTTTTTGTTGTGACTATATATATCTCACAAAGTATCTCTCTTTCTACTTGTCAAGAAAAGTAATAATTTTCCTATATTTTTTCAACATATTCATAAACATCTTGATAAATTAGAAAAAGCTTCATCATTGATTTGTTATCTTTGTTTCTCGCTCTCACCTAATCTATCTTTGTATTTGTTGTCATTGCTTTCATAGATTATCTTTTTAAACATTTTATAATATTAATATTTTTTTATATATTGTAACTCTCCCTCCGTTACGACTAGGAAAAGTGAAGATAAATAGGTAAAAAAAATTAAAGCATTAGGAAATTAACTTCAACACGTAATTCATAGAAGCGCATAATCAAATGACATCATAATAAAAATAATTACAAGAGACTCATCATTGTAATCAATAATGACACAACCAACGCATCAACATAAATGATAGCGACACATGAAGAACACATAAACATAAATAGCGATGTATTTCAACACGTCACAATCCACTGAAGCAAATTATAAACAATGAGCAACAAGATATTGAATATTAAAATCACTATCCACCCATCCTACCCTATAATGTTAGCACCTCCAGGACACATAAGCAATGCTCAAGCCCATGATTTATCTGATTGATTTTTACCAGTTAAGGTCTTAGGGATGGCGACTATTCTGAGGAACAAGGAGGTGTCTAAATACCACTAACACAATCAAGTCGAAAACCATCTAGATCAATCAATCAACATCATTATTGTTCATGGCATGATAGAATTTAAATACTCAGTCATTCATACATCAATATTATTCATGTCATAAGAGAATTCTAAATACTCAATCAACCATACATCCATATTATTCATGACGCATGAGAAATCTACTTTATTTTTCATGGTGCAAGAGAATATAATTACTAAATCAATCATATGTCAACATTATTCTAAAGGCGCAAGTGTAATCAACTTTAATTTATAAGGTGCAAGATATTATAAGGGCTTAATGATTCATATAACAACATAAGTTAAGGCACAAGTGAAATCAACTTTATTTTATTTTCATGGCGCAAAAGAAAACATCTATTTAATTTCAAGGCACACGATTAATCATTTACTGAATTAAACAATAAATCAACATTATTTTCAAGGTGTGTGCGTGATCTAATTATTGAATTAAACATAAATACACATTCCTTCCAGGGCGTGGGACTAATCAAATTCTGAATTGAATAATAGATCAACCTTGTTTATTCATGGCGCGATAGGATGTTCCACTACACTTAAATTTTTCAAGTAGCCAATAATATATCAGAAAAAAATATTGTGAGGGAATAATAATTATTTAAGGGTAAGGGTTTTGCAAGGTTTTAGCATATACAATAATAATAAACCTTTCATTGAATGATTGTGTCAAAATCCAGTTAGAAAGTGTTGGAGTTGGTCACAACAACACAAGGAATAGTGTATGATATAGGAAGATTTGTTTTCTGGAGATTAGGGAGCATAGGTACTTTTATCCAGGTCTGGCACGTGGGATGTTGTAGCCAGTCCTGGTGTTATGAGCCATGACATCATTCTTAGGTCTCTCTATCATTAAAAGAATGTTATTGTGAATCACACGGAGTTTCATGGAGATCAATGTTACATGGTGCACAGATTTAATAGCCCACGTCTTGTCCCCATGTTTGTACATAAGAGTTTGACCGTCCCTCATATTTTTCCTGTATGAGAGAGAACTATAGTGAAGCAACCCTTTAATGGTGGATACAACACATCATCATATCTTTTATTGCATTACCTTCGTCGTATGTTGTGATCCACAATCATAATTTATGTTGTGTCTGGACTATAAATTTGTTGCACGATCATTGTAAGAACCTAATATGGATGCACTAGATTCAATACCCACACCATTACTCCCTCTATAATGTTATTATTTTGGGGGGGAACATTACTTGCACTATAAATCTATTTAAATTTGTTGCACGATCAATGTAAGCAACTAATCTAGACTCTTTGTCTTCAATAACCATGCCATTCCTCCCTCTGCAGTGTTCTTTATCTTCAATAACCACGCCATTCCTCCCTATGTTGGGTTATGATATTTTTTGGGAACGTTAATTTTGGGATATCGTGAAGCATATGCCATTCCATTCAAGCGTTCTTTTCTAGGCTTGGATTCCAATATTGTAACGATCCCATATTCAATTCATTGTTGAAACTATTTATGATCATCATATACATGTGTTTACGAAAGGAATCCAATAATGTTTAGTTCACTTTCTTTTAAACTTTTTGAACTTCACATTGATGAGATATCAATCTTATTCGGACCCACAAATGTTTTCTTACTCCTCAAAGTTTTTATTTCCATTTTCTGAGTTTTTAATGCCATTTTCTTATTTGCAGATGATACCAGATTATCATAAGATCGCAAAGATGAAATGCAGAGATGAATCCTTAAATTCTTAAGGGAATTGCAATCCATATACAATAAAAATGCGGAATAATTATGATGGAAACTCAGAGGTGCTAGGTGAGTTATTATGTACTAGCACAAGAAACTCTTATAGAAAAACACATATATTACCCCCAAATTGAAAAAGGGAAAACAATGAATAAGAAATCAAGATTTATTTGGGAATTAAGATTGCAGACTCGTTAGACATTCCTCTCTACAATACACAATCATCAAGGAAAATTTCAAGTCCAATATCAGAAATCCATTACCACTGTCAACAATTATAAAAACCATATATACAATAAAAACTTAATACAATGAAATATCAAAATAAAAATACCGTAACTGGAGAAGATAGGCTTGATGACGGTCCTTGGCGAATGGTGCTCCCTTCCTTCGTCCACTTTCTAACCATTGAGACTTCACCAGTACCTCCCAACCAACACTAGGGGTACTCTTCTTCCCCCTTAGCCCCCCGAGCCGCAAAGGGACCATGAACACACCCAACTAGAATTTTTATAGCTCCCAGCTCACCTCACAAGGTAGAGCCACCACTCTCTCTCAAGCTAGGTGTCCCAACTCTCACAAGTAAAAACAGTCAAAATTTCTGCAGCATAACGTTTCCCATAACCAGTCTCCCTTTACCCCTTTTTCAATTTCCTTTATAGGAGTTTCCTCCATGACACCTTTCCACTTGCACATTTAATTCACTTTTTAAATAATTAATTAAGAATTATTTCCCTCATACACTTGTCACCCTTTCCCTTAGTTTCACAAGTAAATCCACAATTTATTTTAATAAATGTCAATTTCCCTCACCCATGCTAAAAGCGCTCCTAAAATCACTCCTAGTTGTCTCTTTATTCCCCTTGTTTCCAATTAATGACTAGCGCCTTACTAATTCTGAGTTGAGTTAAAATAGGAGTCTTCTCCTAGTTAAACTAGTGGTAGTTTAGACTCTAGGTTCCCTTCTATCCATGCACTTAACCTTTCATGCTTTATTCCTTTCTTATCTTATATTCCAATTAGGTATTTTCTGCACACATGTGTATTATATTAATTCTTTAGAATTATGCCATCTTTCTTATTTTATTGAATTGACTTGCCTCTTTCCTATTTTATTTAATTAATAATTAGTTTTAGTCTTCTTACCCACTTAGGCATACTTTTTGCATAGTCTTAGATTTTCATTTGGGGATTCACAATTAATTAATTAAATCCTTAATTCATTAATTAATTAAATCCATCGATGCTTAAATATTTTACAGGGTTTAATTATTCGCTCAAGGTTTTCTAGGCCACCTAAATTCATTGACTCAAATTTTAATTCCGCAACATGCCCTTCAATATGCACACCATGCTCCAAGGGTGCCACTAGACTTTGATTCATTTTTTTAATTACGCGATGTACCCTTCAAGACGCACTTCGTGCTCCAAGGATGCCACTCGCCTTTGACTGGTTTTGGTAGTTTTCCAACCCCTAGAGTTAGCACTCCATTCGGGCGACCTTGTGAGAGACTAAGAGCTTCTAAGGAATAAGGAACCTACCTTATTGCGCACCCCTTAGAAATCTTCATGAGTAACTGTCACAGTCTACCCTCATGACATCGTGGACCTCTCAAATTAGGTAATCGTTAACCTACAATTCGAGCCATGACGAGAGTGATAGTAGGCTGTGACAGGGATGTTGCCACACCTCTCCCTTAATATCTGGTCTATGTGCATGGCCCCTTTACTCCTTATGTGAGTCATATTAGCAAGCAATCATCAACCTTCATCCATCAATGAAACATTATCAATAATCCATAAACAACATCACAATATAATCGATCATATGTCACATATGCATGAATGAAATACTCAAACCAACACAATCCACTCCCTAACTCAATCCAGAGTCCAGAGGCATCTCCGTGTTCAGATGTGGAGCATGTTAGCTCTCAAAAGCATACCTTTAAAATTTTGATTCTTTGACAAGTTGTGCTATATTTTTCTAAATCTTTAGTTCTTTCTCCAAGTTTATATAACCTTCAAAATCCCCATCGAGTCTTGACAAGTTTCCATTGATCCTTTTTTCCAAAAGCACGTGATCCTTTTCCTCCAAGTCTGTGTAGCAAAATATCAAATTTCTATCAAAAGTATACCAAATGGTTATAAGGTTTCACCTTTTGTTACTTTTTGGGTCAAAACTTTTATAAAACACACACACACACACACACACACACATATATTTCAAAATCAAAATTTTGAAATTATATTTTATTATGTGTTTTAAAAATAAAAAACTTATGGTCATAGAAATTTTAAATAAATGGTGATGAGTGCGCATGAGGTAGGCTAGAGTGTCTATCGAATACCTAATATTCACCTCATTAAGTAAATTCTACACTACCAAAAATAATGGGCCCAGAACCTATTCTCCAAGTCCATCAAAATGGGCCCAGAACCTGTTCTCCAAGTCCATCAAGTCATCGGTCTCCTCAAACCATAGAACATATCATAACATACAAGCCAAACACATAGAATCAAGCATCAAATACAAGCGTCATGTGCCAAGCCAAGGAGGAACCTACTAAGTTCACTATGCATCGAAATGTCATGAGAACATTGACACATATAAACACCAAAGTCACCCTCATTCTCTTACATGTGGGATTGTGTCCATTTAGTGAATAAAAACAACACATATTTTAAACTCCCAAACATAAGGTGTCATGGATACATTGTGCCAACAGACTTGTCAATAGCTCATGGGTGTCAAGGTCGATATGTGTAAACAGTGCCAAAGTTACATATGTTGAAGAATAATGAGCTAAATTGTGTTTGCATATCTGAAGATGGATTCCATGTCTGAATGGCAACACATATGTCAATAAGGAAGTATTTACAAAATCACTATGAAGAGAGGAAATGTAAGGTTACTAGTACAACCAGAAAGGAAGTTCGCCCCGAAATAAATGTTGTTCTTACTGTTCCTCATGTGAAATCTAAGCTCCAAATGTTCACCATATCAATGGAATTTGAATGCTCATATTTGAAAAACTTATGTGATCGCGCTTATTTAGGGAGAAGGTTACCAGGTCATGTTGGACCTGTTTATGCTGCAAATTTCAGCCCAAAAGGGTATTTCATTTTATCTTCATCAGAAGATTGTACAGTTCGATTATGGAGTTCCAAGATGAATGAAAATCTTGTTTGCTACAGAGTATATACACATAAGATGGTTGGAGTACATTCTAAATGATGGAAGATTCCACAAAAGTGTATGGCTGCAGAGTATAAGATCGCAGTCCTATCAGTTGAAAGCAGAGCTTGGCAATCAACGGTGGGCAAAGCATTTCACTGCTAGACATGCTCGGTGGTTAAATAAAGGAGGGAAAGTTAATGGGAAAAACCATGAACCCATGAATAAACTTAAAGGGAATTAAAATTAGAACTCAAATGAAACAATCTCGAGAGGATATTTCAAGACAAATTCAGCATTCAATGAACAAGTGGCAGTCAAGTGAAGATTTTAAGGCATAAGATCGGTGGAAAAAGAATTTTAGTGGCAGAACTTTTAATAGATGGTAGGTGTATCCCATATTTTTATACATAAACTTAGCAAGTAGATTGACTAAAATCATTGGATTATCAGTGATTGAGCACTAGTGGAAAACATATCGAGAATTTCAAGGATCCAATTTAATCATCAAATTCTTGTTGGAAGAGCATCCCAATATTTCAAGAACATATATCCATGATTTCCAGACCAAGATAGCATTTGAATTCAAAGATTGAAGGGTAGTCCCAAATTTTAAGTAGAAAACATTTAACAGTTAAATAAATTTGGTAGTTAGAGACAAGTGGTGGAAAAAGTTCCTAATTTTATGGAAGAAACTAATCCAACAGTCTTCAACATTCGAGATTGTGTAGCTTTTTCTTGTTTAGTTTATGATTTTTTCCAGAAAGCTAGCAACAATTTGGGTATTGTTTTGGTTATTTAAACTATGTATTTGAACTATTGAAAGGGGCTGCAGTTTTTCAAAGACCCGAGAGGTCTTAAGAAGTAGAAATGACTATACATATAATTTTGTAAGCTAGAGGGCATGTGGTTATAAGCTAGTATGTTATTGAAGATTCATATGAGTTGTTTTATCAGATTTTGTCCTTATGTTTTCTATTCTATTCTTCTTTTTGTTTGAATGTATTGTCTTTGATTTATGGATTCCTAAACCAACATAAGATTTGATGAAAACTTGGCCATTTATCATTGTTACTATTCAAGCACGTCTAAATTCTCTTTGCAGAGAGGATATTTTCTTAGAGAACGTTTATCTTTATGTCAATTTTTTTTCTCTTCATAATTAAAAAAATATTGTTCTTGATAGGTAGCTTAGATGCCTTTAATGAGAAGAATGTTTATGAATCCATTTCCCAATGGTCGATCACTGATCTGAAATGACCTCTGTTGTCTTTTCCTTTCTTTCAAATCTTGCTAATCCTTGATTTTAAATCTAATTTAAAACAAGTTCCATGTTACCAAGCTCATCCGATCTACAGTCTAGGGTGAATTCTTGGAGAGCTAACATATTTACATCATAGCCAGGGAACAAAGAGTGAAGCAAGATTTCCTGGGAGAATGACATAGATCTGGCTCTTGATGGTAGACAAGAGAAGGACACGGAAATTGACTGTAATCATCTACCTGATGACTTCACATTCAAAGACTCCACTAGAGGAAGGATCCTGGTGATCGAAAGATGATTATACGGAAGGGAAAAACCAGGTATCAGTTCATGAGTTTTCTCCATGAACTCTTATTTTTCTTTATAATCTCATTTCTCTCTTTCCCTTCACGTATAAAGAGGTTTATACTTTGCTTTGTCTATTCGTATGATCATAATCCTTCCTTTATATATCCATCCATGGAAAAAGAAAATATGCATACTACTTGTGTTGTAGATGTTGATCATGTATCCTCACTTCAGCCTATTGAGAAGAACAAGGTTTATATCTCAATCCTTCTTGAACATGCTCAACCCTGTAACCTTAAGGATGATAAATTTGAGTTATCTCCTTATCAAATATTATCACATTCTTCTATCATTGTTGAACCTTTTCATTAGTTTGTTAAGCCTCATTTTCAGCCCACAAATTTTCAAACTAGAATCAGAGACAAGATGTTTAAAACTTTAAGGTTGTCATCTTATCTTCATCGTTACCCTCTTATCTTCTTCAAGTACCTTCCCCAGTTTTCTTGAGAGGGTCATGTTACAACTGAGATACATTTGGGATCCTTTGAGAACTTTGTTGATCAGTTTGAGATAGTACATGAAGATGTTACCATGAGGTTGTTGTCCAAATCCCTTTTTGGAGATGTTGATGTTTGGTTTAAAGGTTTGGGAGTCGATTCTATTGGTTCTTGGATCAAGATATGCAATGAATTTTTAAAGTATTGGGGTGAAAATAAGTCCCGTGATCAGTACTTGGTTGGTTTTAATTATTTAAAGAGAGGGGAGGAAGAAGCTATGGCTATATTCAACATGAGGTTTTATAGTATTTATCATAGAATGTCATTGGAAATACGACCTTCTGAGACTGTTGCCATGGTGTACTATGTAATGGCTTAACATCCAGATCTTGTCCTGCTCTTGAGAGAAAAGAAATATTCATATTTAAGACACTTGTTTGAGGATGAAGAAGAAGTCGAGGAGAACACTTGGGCTTGCAAGAGGATTTGAGATCAGGCATACTTTGAAAATATGCATGCACATGAACAATAAGAGGACTGTGAGTATGATTTAGATTTGAAACCGAATTCTTCAGTATTTTCATATTTTTCTATGTATCAGGATACATCTCATGCTTATGATCAGTTTCTTAATCATTTTGAGCATGCAGTAACATATGATTATATAGATAATTTCATATTCTTAGTTGATCTTAATCAGAACACTTTAAATCATTCTATACAATTATCATATAATCAATATTCTGAAAATGAAACTGTTACTCTTGGTGGTCAAGAGTTGCTTACTGAAGAACAAGGAGGTTATCTGTTTTCAATCAAAGTGGAATGCATGTATGATCATTTGTCTTTTCTAAATCAACACATCTTTGATCATGGTTTTGAGGATCCAGTTACAGTTTTATTGGAGTCATATTTTTTAGATTCTATAAAGGTTTCAGATTTCATTAGTTCCCCAGCATTCGTGGGTGAGTATGGATTTCTGAATGAATCTATATTGTTGTTGTTATATTTCTGTCATTATTTATGGATCAGTGCCAAATATGAGATCATTTCATTCCTAAATTTATTTGAATGGTTGTTGTGGAAGTCTTCTTTTACTTGACCAAGTTGGATATCTGGCTAGAGTAGATTAGCATAGGTAATAAGCTCGCTTCCCGAGAATTTATTTTTCCTCAGTTTGTACAGTGAGAGAAGATTTGCAGTATAAAGTTTATTTGCAGAAGGTCTTTTCAGTTTTCTTCAATAAGTGGTGGTATCAAAGGTTGATTGCGCAGAGCACCGAGCTAATGGATAAGGCCACTGGAACTACTAGGTTCTTGGATCCTCGCAGGGAGGTCTCCATCCCAATTGGAGCCAATGTTAGCACTCAAAAGAGTACCTTTAAAATTTTGATTCTTTGACAAGTTGTCCTAGATTTTCTATATCTTCAAGTCTTTAACCAAGTTTCTATAACCTCCAAAATCCCCATCGAGTCTTGACGAGTTTCCATTGATCCTTTTTTCCAAAAGCACATGATCTTTGTCCTCCAGGTATTTGTAGCAAAATATCAAATTTCTATCAAAAGTCTACCAAATGGTTATGAGGTTTCACCTTTTGTTACTTTTTGGGTCAAAACTTTTATAAAACACACACATATATCTTTTGAAATGATATTTTATTATGTGTTTTAAAAATAAAACACTCCAGTTTTTTATTTTTAAAACACATAATAAAATATAATTTCAAAAAACTTTTGGTCATAGAAATTTGAAGTAAACAATGATGCGTGTGCATAAGGTAGGCTAGAGTGTCTATCCAAGACCTAAACCGCGCTGTTCCAAGGCAAGGAGGAACCTACTAAGTGCACTACACGTCGAAATTTCATGAGGAAATTGGCGGATATAAACACCAAAGTCAACCTCATTCTCTTAAATGTGGGATTATTCCCATTTTGTGAACAAAAAAAAACACAGACTTTAAACTCCCAAACGTCAGGTGTCAAGGATACATTGTGCCAGTAGAATTGTCAATAGCTCATGGGTGTCAAGGTAGATATGTGCAAACAATGCCAAAGTTACATATGTCGAAGAAGAGCAAGCTAAATTTCGTTTGTAGATATGAAGATGGATGTCATGTCTGAATGGCAGCGCATATGTCAATAATGCAGTATTTACAAAATCACTATGAAGAGAGGAAAGAGAAGGTTACTGGTACAACTAAAAAGGAAGTTCGCACAGAAATAAATGTTGTTCTTACTGCTCCTCATATGAAACCTAAGCTCCAAATTCTCACCATCTCAACGAAAGTTGAATTCTCAGCTTTGAAAAACTTATGCGATTGCGCTTGTTTAGTTAAAAGGTTACAAGATCATGTTGGACATGTTTATGCTACAAATTTCATCCTAGAAGGGGATTCCATTTCATCTGCATCAAAAGATTGTACAGTCTGATTATGGAGTTCCAAGATGAATTAAAATATTTTTTTCTATAGAGTAGATACACATCAGATGATTGGTGTACATTCTAAAAGATGGAAGATTCCACAAATGTGTATGGTTGCAAAGTATAAGATCACGGGCCTGTTAGTTGAAAGCAGAGCTTGGCAATCAACGGTGGGAAAATCATTTCACTGCTAGATATGCTCGATAGTTAAATAAAGGAGGGCAAGCCGATGGGAAAAACCATGAACCTGTGAATAAACTTAAAGGGCATTCAAATTAGAACTCAAGTGAAACAATCTCGAGAGGATATTTCAAGACAAATTCAACATTCAATGAACAAGTGACAGTCAAGTGAAGATTTTAAGGCATAAGATCAGTGGACAAAGAATTTTAATGGCAGAACATTTAATAGATGGCAGGTTTATCCTAGATTTTTATACATAAACTTAGCAAGTAGATTGACTAAAAGAAGTGGATTATTAGTGATTGAGCATAAGTGGAAAACAGATCGAGCATTCTAAGTATCCAATTTAGTCGTCAAATTCTTGTTGGTAGAGCATCCCAATATTTCAAGAACATATATCCTTGATTTCTAGACCAGGATAGCATTTGAATTCAAAGATTGAAGGGAAGGCCCAGATTTTAAGGAGAAAAAATTTAACAGTTAAAGACATTTGGCAATTAGAGACAAGTGGTGGCAAAAGTTCCTAATTCTGTGGCAGAAACTAATCCAACAGTATTCATCATTCGAGATGTTGTAGCTTTTTCTTGTTTAGTTTATGATTTTTTTCTGGAAATCTAGCAATAGTTTGGGTATTGTTTTGGTTATTTAAACTATGTATTTGAAATATTGAAAGGGGGGGTCAGTTTTTCAAAGACCCGAGAGGGCTTAAGTAGTAGAAATAAATGTAGATATAAGTTTGTGGCTATAAGCTAGTATGTTATTGAAGATTCATATGAGTTGTTTTATCATATTTTGTCTTTATTTTTTCTATTCTATTCTTCTTTTTGTTTTAATGTATTGGCTTTGATTTATGGATTCCTGAAGCAACAGAAGATTTGTTGAAAACTTTCTCATCTATCATTGTTACTATTAAAGAACATCTAATTTCTCTTCGCATAGAGGATCTTTGCTTAGCGAACGTTTATCTTTATGTTAATTTTTTTTCTCTTCATCATTAAACAAATATTGTGCTCGATGGGTAGATTAGATGCCTTTAATGAGCAGAATGTTTATGACTCCATTGCTAATCTGTAGTGACCTCTGTTGTCTTTTCCTTTCTTTCAAATCTTGTTGATCCCTGATTTTAAATCTAATTTAAATCAAGTTACATGTTACCAAGCTCACCTGATCTATAGTCTAGGGTGAATTCTTGGAGAGATAACATAGCATACCTAAGAAGCTCCATGAATCAGGCCTCATACTCTGGCACCGTACGACCACCATGTCATAAGGAGTTGAACTCATTGAGCTGGCGTTCAATGAATTCCTCTGAAAGATACCTCTCCCGAAACTGCTCCTCGAATAGTTCCCATGACACGTCTTTGATGACCATGTTTAGTTGTGGTAGGAGCGTCTTCCACCATAGAAGAGAGCTCCCCTTTAGCTAAAATACTTCCATGCGAACTTTCATGTTGGAGGTGTAGTCATGAAGTGCGAAGCACATTGCCATGTTATCCAAACATGTCTCGGTGGCTGCGTCATCTGTGGCACCCATGAACTCAAGAAAATTGACCTTCTCGAGTTCTCTGTAAATAATACCACTGCCAACTGGAGCGCGTTGTGAACCCTCATTAGGTACATGCACCATGTCCTCATCTCTATCGAGTCGGTTAAACAAGGCCTCTGATATCCTCTGAAAGGACCTTCTCCAATCAACCACATCCCCCACAACAATTTGCTCCTATCCAATGACTTGTTCCTCTCCTTGGGGGGTTATACCCCTCAAGCATGGATCCTACTAGAGGCTTCGCACCTCCTCCCCAAGCACCACGTCATCTACCTCCACGACATCCTCTATCCAGGATTACCGTAGGGACAATTTCAATTTTAAATTATCGATAAATTATTGATCAATGTATAATATCGAGGAAGACATGATGATCCATAGTCACAGGGTTGAACCTGCTATGATACCATATGTAGTGCTCCCTCCGTTATGACTAGGAGAAGCGATTTTTTTTTTTTTAAAGAATTGGGAAATTAACATCAACACATAATTCATAGCAGTGCATAATCAAACGACATCATAATCAAAATAATTACAAGCGACTCATCGTCGTAATAAATAACGATGGAACCAACACATCAACATAAATGATAGTGACACATGACCAACACATAAACATAAATAGCGATGTAGTTCAACACATCACAATCCACTTAATCAAATTATAAACAATGATCAACCAGATACTGAATATTAAAATCACTACTCACCCATCCTATCCTGCAAGGTTAGGACCTCCAAGACACATAATCAATGCTCAATCCCAAGATTCATATGATTGATTTTTACCACTTAAGGTCTCAAGGCTGGTGACTGTTCTGAGGAACAAGGAGGTGTCTAAATCCCACTAACACAATCAAGTCGAAAACCAACTAGCTCAATCAATCAACATCATTATTGTTCATGGCACGAGAGAATTTAAATAATCAATCATTCATACATCGATATTATGTATGTCGCAAGAGAATTCTAAATACTCAATCAACCATACATCCATAGTATTCATGACACATGAGAAATCTACTTTATTTTGCACGGTGCAAGAGAATATAATTACTAAATCAATCATATGCCAACATTATTCTAAAGGCGCAATTGTAATCAACTTTAATTTATAAGGCGCAAGAGATTATAAGGGCTTAATCACTCATATAACAACATAAGTTAAGGCGCAAGTGAAATCAACTTTATTTTATTTTCATGGCGCAAAAGAAAACATCTATTTAATTTCAAGACGCGTGACTAATCAATTATTGAATTAAACAATAAATCAACATTATTTTCAAGGTGTGCACGTGATATAATTACTAAATTAAACATAAATCAACATTCCTTCCAGGGCGTGCAACTAATCAAATTCTGAATTGAATAATAAATCAACCTTGTTTATTCATGGCACGACAGGATGTTCCACTACACTTAAATTTTTCAAGTAGCCAATAATATATCAGAAAAAAATATTGTCAGGGACTAATAATTATTTAAGGGTAAGGGTTTTGCAAGGTTTTAGCATATACAATAATAATAAACCTGTCATTGAATGATTGTGTCAAAATTGAGTTGGAAAGTATTGGAGTTGGTCATAGCATCACATGGAATAGTGTATGCTCTTGGAAGATTTTTTTTCCGAAGATTAGGGAGTGTGGGTACTTTTGTCCAAGTCTAGAGCGCGAGAGGACACTGCCAATCCTAGTGTTATGAGCCATGAAATCATTCTCAGGTCACTCTATCATTAAAAGAATGTTATTTTGAATCACATGGAGATCAATGTTACATGGTGCATGGATTTAATAGCCCACGTCTTGTCCCCA
Organism: Picea engelmannii; assembly: GCA_009831015.1. Lineage (NCBI taxonomy): Eukaryota > Viridiplantae > Streptophyta > Pinopsida > Pinales > Pinaceae > Picea > Picea engelmannii. The sequence continues at coordinate 428,032 of ML783497.1, read as the reverse complement.
TGTTTGTACGTAAGAGTTTGATCGTCCCTGATATTTTTCCTCTATGAGAGATAGCTACATAGAAGCAGCCCTTTCATGGTGGATACAATGCATCATCATCTCTTTTATTGCACTACCTTCGTCATGTGTTGTGATCCACAGACATAATTTATGTTGTATATGTACTGTAAATTTGTTGCATGATCATTGTAAGCAACTAATATGGACGCAATGGCTTCAATACCCATGCCATTCCTTCCTATGTAATGTTATTATTTTTATGGGGAACATTACATGCACTATAAATATCATTTAAATTTGTTTCACAATCAATGTAAGAAACTAATCTGGACTCTTTGTTTGCAATAACCATGTCATTCCTACCTGTGCAGTGTTCTTTATCTTCAATAACCATGCCATTCATCCCTGTGCAAGGTTATGATATTTTTGGGGAAAATTACTTTTGGGATATTGTGAAGCATACACCATTCCATTCAAGCGTGTTTTCCTGGGCTTGGATTCCAAGATTGTGACAATCCCATATTCAAGTCGTTGTTCAAACTATTTATGATCATCATATACAAGCGTTTTCTACAAGAATTCAATCATGTTTAGTTCAATTTATTTTACACTTTTTGAACTTCACATTGATGACTTATCAATCTTATTGGGACCCACAAATGTTTGCTTACTCCTCAGAGTTTTTATTGCCATTTTCCGAGTTTTTAATGCCATTTTCTTATTTGCAAATGATACCATATTATCATAAAATTGCAAAGATGAAACACTGATATGAATCCTTAAATCCTTAAGGGAATCACAATCCATATACACAAAAGAAATGTAGAGGCAAATACTTAAATCCTTAAGGGAATCACAATCCAAATATAACAATTCAGATGTAAATGAAGAGGTGTTGGGTGAGTTATTATGTACAAGCGCAAGAAACGCTTATAAAAAAACATAAAGATTACCCCCAAATTGAAAAAGGGAAAATAGTGAATAAGAAATCAAGATTTAGTTGGGATTTAAGATTGCAGACTCGTTAGAAATTCCTCTCTACAGTACACAATCATCAAGGAAACTTTCCAGTCCAATATCAGAAATCCATTACCATTGTAAAAAATTCTAAAAACCATATAAACAATAAAAACTTAATACAATGCAAACTCAAAATGAAAATACTATAACTGGTGAAGATAGGCTTGATGATGATCCTTGGTGATTGGTATTCCCTTCATCTGCTTGCTAACCGTTAATATTTCACCGCTACCTCCCTGCCAATGCTAAGGATACTCTTCTTCCCCCTTATCCCCCCCGAGTCACAAAGGGGCCACAGACACACTCAACTAGAATTCCTCTATCTCCCAACTCGCCTCACAAGGTAAAGCCACCACTCTCTCTTAAGCTGGGTATCCCAACTCTCACAAGTAAAATCAGTCGAAATTTCTACAGCATAACTTTGCCCATAAACAGTCTCCCTTTACCCCTTTTCCCATTTTCTTTATGGGAGTTTCCTCCATGACACCTTGCCACTTGCACATTTAATTCACTTTTTAAATAATTAATTAAGAATTATTTCCCCCATACACTTGTCACCCTTTCCCTTAGTTGCACAAGTAAATCCACAATTTATTTTAATAAATGTCAATTTCCCTCACCCATTCTAAAAGTTCTCCTAAAATCAATCCTAGTTGTCTCTTTATTCCCCTTATTTCCAATTAATGATTGACGCCTTACTAATTCTGAGTTGAGTTAAAATAGGAGTCTTCTCCTAGTTAAACTAGTGGTAGTTTAGACTCTAGATTCCCTTCTATGTGTGCACTTAATCTTTCATGCTTTATTCCTTTCTTATCTTATATTCCAATTAGGTATTTTCTGCACACGTGTATTATATTAATTCTTTAGAATTACGCCATCTTTCTTATTTTCTTGAATTGACTTGCCTCTTTCCTATGATATTTAATTAATAATTAGTTTTAGTCTTCTTACCCACTTAAGAATACTTTTTTCATAGTATTATATTTTCATTTGGGGATTCACAATTAATTAATTAAATCATTAATTCATTAATTAATTAAAGCCAACTATGCTTAAAGATTTTACAGGGTTTAATTATTCTCTCAAGGTTTTCTAGGCCACCTAGATTCATTGACTCAAGTTATAATTCTGTGACGTGCCCTTCAATATGCACATACTGCTCCAAGGGTGCCACTCTCCTTTGATTCAAAATTTTAATTACACGACGTTCCCTTCAAGACGTACTCTGTGCTCCAAGGGTGCCACTTACCTTTGACTGGTTTTGGTATTTGTCCAACCCTTGGAGTCAACACTCCATTCAGACGACCTTGTGAGAGACTAAGGGATTCTAAGCAATAAGGAACCTGCCTTATTGTGCATCCCTTATAAATATTCATGAGTGACTATCACATTATGTCCTCACGGAATTGTGGACCTATAGAACTAGGTAATCGTTAACCTACAATTCGAGCCACGGCGAGAGTGCTAGTAGGTTGTGACAAGGATGTTGCCACACCTCTCCTTCAATATCTAGTCTATGTGCATGGCCCCTTTACTTCTTATGTGAGTCATATTAGCAATAAATCATCAGCTTGCATCCATCAATGAAACATTGTTAATGATCCATAAACAACATCATAATATAATCGATCATATGTCACATATGCATGAATGAAATACTCAAACCAATACAATCGACTCCCTGACTCAATCCAGATTTCAAAGAGGTCCATTGATGCCATAGATATCCCAATTTGTCAAGTGTCCTACACACTCAGGGAAATCTCGTCAATAGCATCTGTCAATATCCATATAATAAATAACATAAAACCATAATGCATCAATATCATCATAAAGGTCCATAAGCGAAACAGATAACCACATACTATAACCGGATCACTTGCACCTCAAAGAATAAGTCAATAACATGCGCTCACAAGAGCGGTATGTTACATATACACTAATATTACTTGATTGTTTGTAATTATAAAGAAACAACACCATAGGGAACTGCCCATGGAGGAAGACGTGGTTGTACAAGCGCATGTTTAGGAACATGGAGCGAATATTGAAGATCAAGTTAATGATCCTATGGAAGATGATGATGATGATAATAACACATTTGAAGAAGATGGGAAAAATATATTGATCCAGAAAACCTTTAATAATGTCGGAATGGATGATGATGACGACCAACTTGATGGTGTTTTTGATATACATGTACTTGAGAAGGTAAGACAACCTCTTTATGAAGGCTCCAAAAGAAGTCTTCTCTCTACTATATTGTTGTTGGTGAACTTAAAGGTTATGAATGGTTTGTCAAACACTTGTGTCACACATCTCCTAACATATGTAATAAATGTTTTCACAAGTAAAAAAAAAATATAAGACATAATTATGAAATAAACAAGCCAAATGAGATGTTACCTTGTTAAAAAAAATTATTCTAAACAAATAACTAGAACAATCATTGCCAACATTATGTACTCCCTCTTTATTGACATCCACGGAGGAATGTTATTATTGATAACAAAAACATGCCACACTGAGTAAGTATATATGATCTCTCCAAATGGATTGACACCGTCAGATGCCAATGAAAGCCTAAGATTATGAGGTTCGACTTTAAAATGTGGCCATATTTCCTCTATCTTGTTAAATGTAGATCCATTTGTAGGAATTCGAATAACACCATATTTACTTCTATTCTTTACATGGTAATCCATAAACTGTGTTATGCTTTTGCACCTGAACAATCGCCGAAAACATAGAATTATGAGAATATAATGAAGAACCTTGTGAGACACCTTTTTTGTTACTTGATCAGTTCGATATCTACTAATTTGAAATTTTGGGAATTCTTCTTTCGACACATGTTCTCCATAATATAGAATATGATCATCGGGACATGCATGACTATCTTGATACTCCATTCCAATATCTTTCATAATGGCATGTAAATCTTGGTATGCATGACATAAAACATTTGACGATGGTAACAGAAATTCACCTAACAATCTACATCATAAAAAATCAATACTGGTTAATGTAAAGAATATTAATCATACATATTGCATCCAAATTTTATAGATGATCAACTAACAATAAAAGTAGAGTAAAAAGGAAAACCTTTATCATCGTGTACTAAATGCACTTAATTATACCATTAAAATTATATATCCATTTGATATTTTCTTATCTTTCTGTTGATCTTATGTTCATAGACCCACATTGAGAAATTTTCTATTATGATATGGAAAAGGTTAAAAATTGGGCACATATTAATATACAAACCTACAAGGTATAAAGATACCTCCACCTAACTTTTTCATGGTAAAGTCTATAAAATCCCATGACAAAGTCTATATTGGTGAAATTGGACAATCACTACAAGTGCACTTACAAGAACACACAATAGATAATTCTAGAGATTGAACCTTCAAATCAACTCTCACAAAGCATTCTCACAACATTAAATGAAGGCCACAATAATAACTGTGATGCCCCCAACGTTACGACAACAAGTGATTTTTTTTTTTTTGTAACTGGGAGTTTAAGAGGCAAGAAGGCGATGATGACAACAGTTTAACCACTCCACTGACGATGAATGCAAGCACGCCGTCCAGGAAACTATGACTCCACACACTGGCACAAGAGCAACTAGGAGAACATGCGTAGAACAAGGAGGAGGAACGACTACCCGCCCAACGCCACAAGACATGCCTACAAGCTAAGGGACAAAATCCCCCTCCTAACACAATGACCAAGGACGAACAAGAATAGAACCTCAAGGCACATGACGCAATGCATGAAGGTGTTCTACCCATGCGCCAAAGGTAATTTACATCTCTCGACAACACTCACACAGACGCACTAACTCCGACCAGTTTTTTTTTGTTCGCCACTATCCAATAGGGCATGCCATGATCCCCTTATCAGGAATCATGATGTCCCCAGTGATAGATGCGTCAATAACCTTGGCGCCACATGTCCTATCTGGAACAAGGACCCTAGGTAAATTCGGCGCACTAGGAGCCGAATATCGATAAGAAAGTCACACCCAACCACAACAACAGATCGATGAGACACCAGAGGATGACTACAAGGGAAAAAACAAGCTCAAACATGACTTTGTCAACCACCCAACTGATCTGAAAATAGAAGGCTGACTTGTTATGCTATGCAAGTACCCCTACTTCATTAAAATAAACTTTACAGGACCTTGCTTCATGTGTATAAATATGCAATATAAACTTATGTGTTAAGTTCATGTATCTTCTTGTAAATGATTATGTGTGAGCAAATGTTCTTTTAAATGGTTATATATGTACTTGAAATAACTACACAGCAACACAACTTGCAGAAAACAAACCATCAAACTCTGAACAATCACAACATGATAAAGGAGTTCACCCCCCTCCGGGCTACATCTCCTTGAGCCTCCATAATGGACTTGGCTCTCTGGGATTAATTAGTCAAAAGTTCTTTTACAAGATTCTGCTCAACTCCAATGGGAAAACCAACTGTACCATAGAGATCAAAACACATAAAAACCCCAAAAATGACTAATACAACTCTGAAAACGGATCATGGCTCATCCGGGCATAACCTCTTCTACATGTGGCCATAAGCTTCCCTGAGCTTCTCTTTGGAAAAAAACACCTGTAAAAGTCCTCAAAAGCCTCTGAAACCTATCCCAATGTGTTCAGAGCATATCGATTAGCCAAAAATGATTATTCAATCACAGAAAACAAACATAGGCTCACCAAACCATGTCCTCCATCAAAGAGGGCTTCAAGTTCCCTGGAGCTTGCTGGAACTTCAATGGTGAAAAACTTGTTGAAGAAGTCTTCAAATGACTGTGAAAATGGCACCAATGGATCTAGCACATCCAAAAACCCCTGGCTGGGATTTTACGGCACCTCAATCAGCCAAAAACTGAGAAAGTTAGACCTCCTCCATTTTCCTCCTTCCACTTTGTTGGAACTGGTTCTACAAAACGCACCTCTGTGTGCATGAACCAAGAACACGCTCCAAAACGCGCGTTTAAACCCAGCACCGAGCGGTTCCGAATAACCGTGCAAACTGTAGGACGGTTAGGGCACCTCCAACCCCCAACCGCCTAGCTCTCGGGCATATGCAGTCCTCCATACGACCGGCGCAAAGGGCTAAAACCCAAAAGCAAATCGGAATATGACACATGTCGGGTTGGTTTTTAAACCGTTTAAACCAACTTTAAAATTCCCACGCAATGCTATTGGCATGAACATATGTATTATAATAGGACCACGGGTTTTTCCATTTGGAACCCTGCACACAAATAAAATGTGGTCATATGAAATCGCATAGAACCATGGGGTAAACAACCCAAAATGCGCATGCACAAACATTATAATATGGTCACATGGAATAATATATGACCGCGGGTCCGTTGGATATATGCGCATATTTAAATATGCAATGGTCAATAGAACCACGGTTATTTAACACACCCCCCGCGCCATTTAATATCGGTCATATGGTATAGTAATAGGACCACGGGTTGGGGCCAAGCCCCAGCTCGACCTCCCGCCCAATATGCAACATGTTCAACATAAATAAATATGAACCCACATATATTACAAGCAACATATGGTGGCCTATTGGCCGGGCGGTCGTGCGAAGGCGTATGGCGAGGGGGAGGTCCCGGGGTCGAACCCCGTGGACTCCCATACAAATTTTATATAACCAAATGAACAAAAATGAGGGGGACACGTGGCGCCCATGGATTGGGCCACGTGTCTCATTATTTTCCATAAACCGGACACGTGTCATCATGCCACTCGCCAGCAATCAACCAATAAAAACATGCCACGTCATCTCTGCCATGTCAGCACCACGCGTGTTGCTGACATCATCCGACACGCAGGAAGTTGACGTCATCATGTGCCATGTGTCACCCTTCCAGTGGTGACACGTGTCACCTCAGGATTGGCCAAACCGTACGCTGAAAAGTCCAAAAATGCATGACACGTGTCATGCTCTGGAGTCACCACGTGTCCTGTATGGACATGCCACGTATGTTGTACGGTCCTGCCACGTGTCTTGTACGGACTATACAGACAGGTACAGTTAGCATCAAATTTTTGCCTGTTTGGCTCGGCGAACAGATCGCGATATCTTCTCCATACGAACTCTGTTTGAGAAAGTAAATATACCGCCGGAATTAGGAAGACGAGACGGACGCAATGGCACCATTTTCGTCACATTCCGAGCACTTTGAAAATTGAGCAAATTTTTGCCCCCTGGTCCAGATTTTGATCACACCTTCCCACTGAAAGGCTTTTGGACCCACAAAAGCTTATCTGTCTGCTTTCAAGTCATATCAAAATCTTTTCGACAATCACCTGAACACTTTGACATGTCGTGCACTGCAACTGGCTATGTCCCTCAACCACTGCTCTCTGGCTGCTGCTGACCCACTGCTCTCTCTGTGTTTGGAAGACTGCCAACCTTCCCACTGAGAATCAAGTCCCTCTTTCGAACTCTTTGGTGTCAATATAATAAGCTCTCCAATGGCCGCAAAAACTTTCCTGCGACATCTTGTCACAAGCCAAGAAAACCATCAATCTTGAAAACAAATCATACAAGATTGAAAAATGATGCCAATAAAAACTTTTGTTCTCCAAACAAACTGTCGCATCTCGTACTTCATCAAAGTACATGGCATTTTCAAAATCAACTTTCAAGTCAATAAACACCATCGACTAATCACAAGTCGAACAACACGATCGACACAACATAGTCGTCAGAAAAATCATCAACATCAGTTGAGACTCATTTGAAACATCATATCGACCTTCCCAGAAATGCACACATAACGCTGAAAAGTGAATTTACAATCAGAAAAATGCAAGCGTTACTTGCTTAAGAAATCCAACCATTTCTTACCAAGCCAACTCAACGGTGACTTTTTCTGCAAAACATCGTCCTCTTGTGAATCATCCTGACTCACATCGATGATGGAATCTCCACTTCCATTCTTGCCAATCTTCTTATCCAACTGCTTCTGAGGCTGTGGACGAATAGTTGGATGCAACGTCCAACATTGGTCAACAAGATGACCCCGCTTCTGACAATGAGTGCAAACCTTTTGCATCCTCCTTTCACGTTGTCTTTGCTTAGAAAGTTTCCTGAAATTGGCCAATCTTTTCCAACACTTTGAAACATTATGGTTATACAAACCACAATACGTACATGGATTCTTTCTTCCATTTTTATCATGCTTAACATAATTAAATGCAACTGAATGATAAGCAGAATTATACCTTGAACATTCACCTTTATCGCCTCTGTGAGGAGGTGAAGCTGAAGAGTTACAAGATCTCCTTTGAAGACCATCAACAATGTTCTTGTCCTCATCACTGTCACAACTACATTTTCATTCATCTTGAACACAAGCCTTGCATGTTGAAGGGATCAAACTTTCAATAAAAGTTCTTGAACTTTCACCTTTAATGCCTTCTTGAGGAGGTGAACTTGAAACAAAGTTTATGCTTGGAACTTTTTCCCTTGTCTCCTCGACGTTGGAATTTGATCCATCTTTTCATTCATAACCAAGACCACAATACCTAGGTCTTTCTTCAACAACAATAGGCTCAACAATGCCTTGTGCTTGCTTACCCAAACCTTTACCTTCATATCCCATTTTAAACAACAACTTGGACCCTATTCCTCTTGTGTGACTCTCAAAACCACCAAAACATTCATCTTTAGAGGAATTAGAAGATAAACTAACACTGCATACCTTATGTTCATG